>JAUZSU010028715.1:0-10491 GCA_034780255.1 Parotocinclus maculicauda | reverse complement strand
CACACACACACACACACACACACACACACACACAGACACACACACACACACACACACACACACAGTGCCGTATGCCAGAGCTGTGTGCAGATTTAGGACCAACATAGGCAGGCTTAGTTAAACTGTCATAACACGATCCTTCTCAGCATGCACACGACCCAGCGGGCTAACACACCATGCTGCTGTTTCCTTCTCTCCCTTACTACTCTACTCACATGCACATCACTAAGCTGTAGAAACTTTCATACAGATATATACGTGTATAAACCCAGAGCCAGGACTGTTCGAAATATATTTTATATGAAGGCTTGTTTGCTGGACTGCAATGTAATACTTGGGTATAAATAAATGGGTGGCAATGTAATTGTAAAGGTATGAGCCATCTTCACATCTTTGCCTGAAATGGACATTGACCGGACATTACTGTAGTAACAATCTTTTTATTGGACTGTAATGTAAATATAAACTTTCACAAGAAATTTGTATGAAATGTATGGAAATTCACAATAATAATAGAGAATACAGACATGTACTCTTACAGCCCTGTTTAACACTTAAGAGGATGGTACGATGGAGCTGATAAGTTTGTTTGATAGATGGTATTCCAAACAACATGGAAGATCAACTACATGAAATGGAGACTCAACATCTCAATGTAACCCAGTTTATATAGGACAAACAAATGAGTTCTACGTACAATACGACGGGCACATACACTTCACGACTACGCGAGCACATGACCAGTAAGGTAGTATCTCACACGCACTGTTGACGGACAGTCACTCTAACTCCTGCCTCTGCTCGTGGATGTGCAGTATTGATTGGCTGAGAGCCAGTTGTTTAGAGTTTGGGGTTAAAATAAAGATTCTTATTTCCTTTTTAAAACGATTATAATTTTTAATACCTTGTTGTTAAAGGGAATGGATGTAAAATGGCTCATTCTGTGCACACCGACCTGCTCATGCTATCCTTCAGATCTACAGGATAAATGATGGTTAATTATACTACTGCTCAAATCTTTAAAGTCATATAGACCAATCCAGAGTATTAAGAAGAGAAACTAAGCAAAAAGCAAGATGTCACATGGAAAGATATTTCCCCAATAGCACCACACATTTCAAAACTTTTAATTTCAGTCAGGGCTGATTTCGGTTGTAAGCAGGGTTTCTGAACCTATGCTGAAATTCTTTACGCACAGGCGGAAATCATGGTGGAAATTAAGACTTGGCTAGAAGGCACCATTGGGATTCAAACCCAAGACAAAACAATTGCCATTCCTGCAGAGTAAGATATTATTTGTACAAAATAAATCAATTGGAAGAGAAGGCAGTAAAGAGGTGTGGTGGAGAGGGTAAAACTAATTAACCTAATTATATTTAATTAGGTTAATGGATATGTTGATTTATATAGCATAATTTAAATTATGGGGGGAAAAAGGAAATTATACCGTGTGCTTTAATGAGCTTTAAATGAGCATACCTCTCCACATATTTGGCTTTTCATTTCCACAAGCAAATTTTCTGCCTAATCAAATTGTCAAACGGTTAAAACACATTTGCAGAGAGATTTCTGATTGTCAGATAATTTGTACATGCCGTTAATGAAATCATTTCATTTTTAAAGTTGGGTCATGTCTGGTGTGAGGTGGGACGATACTAGCTGGAATGCACAATATTGTGGATTAAACCTACGTTTACGTTTACCTAACCTATATATTTTTTTTATATTTCTCGGATCCGCCGCAGCACCAATGTAAAAAATATTTTTAAGCTTTTTCTGCCCTCCGGTGGACAGCCAACCGTTTTCTTCAGTTCATTTTTTTTTTCTTCCAGATTCACTTTTAATTTAATTGTAGGTTAAATAAATTTTATTTTTATTTTCCTCCTTCCTTGTATTGGTTCCATATAGTCCTCGAGAAATTGAAGTGCTGAAAAATAAAGATTTATTTATTTTTTTTTTTTCTTCCCCCTCAGTAGATTCTTAAGTAGGGACATCCGAGGAACAAACAATTTAAAAAGTCTGGCCTAAACACACATGAAAAAGATAGGGATGATTAAACGGGGACAGATCTTAGAGACTTTGCTTTGCTTTCCTTTGCAAGAGATTTTACTTGAGGAGGAGAACATTATACTGGAAATGCCATCAACCTGAGGTAGGGAGAGGAAATATAACTATTACTAGTATTTACACATTTTCATTTTCATTCATTTACATGTGCTGTATCCTGTTATTGGATGTGTTTGGCCCAGAGCCTATCCTAACAGGGCATTACACATTTACATTTACTCTCATGCAATCAAAAATTACAGAGATTTTTAGTGCGCATTTAATTTTTCAGCTAAAAGTTGGTGGCCACTATTGCAAATGGTTCAACATGCAATGTTCTATAACGTTTGCACAACAATCCAAAAGATAAGTTAAATATTTTATTTATAACTTGGTATGTTTCCCCATTTGCTGTAATGAACAGCTGGCAGGAATGTTTATGCAAAGTCTGATGATTTTGATCCAAGCATGATTTCACAGTATGCCAGCCCTGCAATGGACCGCTGTGCCCTGTTTTCTACTGGAGTCCCACTGGCCAGAAAAGCGCGACTAAGTAATATCTATATCTATATCTATACATATACAGTCTAAGAGTGTCAGTGAAAATGCTTGCTTGGATCTTTGTGGAGAAGGATTCATTCTGCGACAGGATAATGACTCAAAACAGACCTCAAAGCATTGCAAAGACTATTTGAAGACAAAAGAATGTCAAGTGCTGCAGTGGACTTTCCGCCACAGGCAACCTAAACCTTAACTCTGTCAAGCATTTATGGGGCACTTGAAGACACTTTGTAAGCATCACAACATTTTGTAGCATCACAAGATTATGTTTTGCATATTGTGAAGGCATGTTCATGGATCCTCAGATTTTGTATAAACTTGAAGAGGCCATGCCTGCTCGAGTGCTCAATGTTATAACAACAAAAGGTGAAACAGATACTAGTACATTTAGAAATTAACTGTATTACATGTTGCAGAAATTACAAATCTCAGCTCAGTCTCTGGCAAATCTTCTTATACTATATTGATTCTGCTTATTGACCACCAGTGTGGCATTCAAGGCTGCACACTCATATTTATTGGTGGGGAGGAGTCCTGTGAGTATAAAATCTCACTTTCCTTAATGAAGTCGAGTCAGATTTAATGTAGTGCATTTTCTAATTGAGCACTGTCTCAAAGCAGTTTTACAGGCATCTAGGCCCACAGCTCCAAGCACTGCACAATGAGCATGCCTAAAGTGACAATGGAAAGGAAAAATGCCCTTAATTTGTTGAGAAAGAAACCTTGATTATCCTTTCTTTAATCGTCCTTTCTCATGGTAATTGTGTAAAGCTGACCATCTAAAATAAACTCTGTTTAGTAATAGTTAATGTTATAGTCCACGCGATCTTGCTACCTAATTTAGTAATTCAGTATTGGACTGAATATTTGGCATACTTTAAGGCTGGAACATTGTTTAAAGGTCCATTTCTTTTATAGAGTTAATCACTGCACTGCCTGCCGCAGTCTCTGTGCTAGAGCCAGGTAGCAGTGCTAAAGCTAGCCTGTGTGGGTGAGAGAGCAGATAGAACATCTCTGCACAGGAGATGTGACAGTCCTGTGAGCATCTGACGCTAACTCATCTTGATAGTATGAGGCTTCCTGGCTACAGACAGTGAAACGTCTTTGGTCAGTCTTGCAGTTTTTCAGATTTAGGACCTGAAAAGCAAAAAAAGGAATTGGAGAAAAAAAAAAACCTCTTCAAATTGTCAAAACAAATGTATCACTCTCGTTCCATGCCTGACATTTTGTACTTGCTTTAACAGCAACTAGGGACAGTTCTGCTCTCTGTGGTGATGAAATCTGACTTTTTTTCAGCCATTTCTTCTTTAGCAGCAGAACAGAATGCACTGGAAATCGAAATTAATTTATAGGTAATCAAAACTGGTATTGCTCAAATTGACAGTTAAGTACGACTTGATGACTTTGCTAATTTGCTTTGTAATCTTCTGTCAAAGGAGACAAAGGCTTGAGTGGTGTGTAATTAGATAATGTGTTGTGTTATAAGTTTGCATTATACATGTTGTTTATCAGCAGCCCTAATGTCTTTAATTCAGCCCATTCAAGCTATGTAATCTACATAATTCACTCAATGCTGCCTAAGTGCTTTCTCAGACAAAAGTTGAAAGCAGCTGAGTATCATCTGATTTTCTATTAAAGACTAATGTTCTTTCGAGTGCCTCTTTTGCAAACATGTTGGCTTACCTGAACTCATTACAATAGCCTATGTATTTGCAGGCCCATATCAGCCAAGGTATAAAAATTTAACCACTCGTTAAAATAGACCCTATTTTGCCTTCAGAAATACCGTACATCTTTGTGGCATAGATTTAACAAGGTGCTAGAAGCATTCCTCAAAGATTTTGGTTCATATTTACACAATAGCATCACAGTTTCTGCAGATTTGCCGGCTACACATCCATGATGCTAATCTCTTATTCGGAAATATCTTACAGTTTTTACATTTACATTTTACATTTGCTCTACTGGGTTGAGATCTGGTGACTGTGGAGGCCATTGACTATGGTGAACTCATTGCCATGTTCAATAAACCAGTTTGAGAACATTTTGAGCTTTGTGACATTGTGCATAGAAGATGGGTACAAAAGGGTGGGTACTAAGTAGTACTATAGTGGGTTGGTATTAAGGAGTGTACAAAGTGCGTCAAGAAAATGTCCCTGACACCATTACACCACCAGCAGCCTGAATAGTTGATACAAAACAGGGTATATACATGCGCTCATGTTGTTTATGCCAAATTGTGACCCATCAATTTAAATTTTACAGCAGAAGTCAAGACTTAGCAGTTTGCACATTCAGTTGTCTGTTCTTAGCTGACAAGGAGTGGCACCTGGTGTGGTCTTCTGATGCTGTAGTCCATATGCTTCAAGGTTCAATGTGTTGAGCATTCAGAGATGCTCTTCTGCATACCTCAGACCAGTCAGTCTAGCACCAACACATTAAAAGTCACATAAATTAATATTTTATGATTAAAATATATCAACTGCTTCATAATACATTTTGGAAGTTGCAGGACTCAGCAACCTTCAGTTCCATTTTATCAACCAGTTCTAGCTATTTGGCAAAGATAGTTTACTTCTCTTAATATAGTATTCTTACAGTATCAAGAACACAGGAAACTGATGTGATGCTGTCAGCATTTTTCTTTGCCAGGGTAGTGGAACAGCTGGGAGATGGAAGAGCCTCCCGCCCACGGTTCTCCCTCAGCCTGCTGAGCTGGTGCCTACGGCAGCTTGGTGAGCAGCCCAAAATGTGTGGGCTCTCTGGAATGGATGAGCGTGTGGGGAGAGCACTGAGCGGGCCCTGTGTAACGAAGCGACATTAGACCCCCACTCATGAGAAGTCGAGCTGGCAGCTGCCCCAAAGGCTCCCTGGAAGCCCACGTGGAGCTGTGATGTGGAGCGTGCAGTGTAGGCTAAGCCACCATCTGATGCTCCTTTATTGCCTGGATATGGCATACTTTTAAACAGCGTGGCACAGAGGATGTGTAGGAGGAGGAAACTCACGTTGGCCATAATACAGATAATGGATGCGACATCACAGCAAAGGGGTGATTGCATCGACTGGTCACAAAATGTACAACAAGGACAAACTAAGTTATATTTATTTGTGCTTGGAAGATATTTAAAAGCTTGAGAAAATAACCAAGTGCTCAAAACCTGTCTATGAGAAAGGCTGATATTATATGGTAAATTTAGTTTACCTGTTCTTGCTGCTTGTGATGCATGGGAAAAATCATAAAGAAATTCAGTCAAATATTAAGCACTGAATGTTGATTTTCTCTCGTTGTGATGTTGGTTGGAGGAAATGAGACGGAGAAAAGAAGTTCATCGGCTGATAATGTAAATTGGCTTTGGATGCTTTTAGCTTGAATAACAATTACCCGTTCCCCCATGCTCTAACTACGCTGAAATTGGAATTCATCAAGGCGTTGCGTTAATTGTCTCTTCAGAATAAATTCGAATATTCATGATATCCAATTTACCGGGTGCCAAACCCTGTTCTCTGTCACACCTGCATGTGTAACATCTACCTCTAGCATTGTTACTTTGCTCTTATTGAGTCGTGTACTGATTAGAACTTTTGTGAAGTGAAAACCAAAATGTAAACTTTTGCTTTTCTTGCATGTTTGTCAGCAGTGAAATCTGAGCTGTCATGGTCTCATGTCTGGTGGAAGGGCCTAGGCTTGTATTGAGTACTGGGAACACTGTAGCTCAGATATGCGGTTCCAAGATCAGCTGGTGGCCGACTTGGCATGCAGGTTCAGGTTGGATCTTCTGCACTCAGATCAGTACCATGACAGATGGTGGTGCTACTCAGCGTGTGAGTGGGATGTCTAACTGAACTAGCAGATGTACAATTCAGGAGGCTCTTTGATGTCAGCTACATAAGTTTTAAACACAGACCGAACCGATAGGAGCATCACTTTGTGTGCCAAGCCATTAAACACCAGCCAGTAGCGCCTGCGGTTTGAGAGAGAATTAAAAAAAAAACAGGAAGGGAAATGGCAGTCATCAGAGGAGACCAGGGTGTAGGTGCCATTCGATTTTCTCTCCCAGGGAACCTGATTGAACATTAAAGTGTAAGGGAGCGAAAAAGAAGCACTTTTTTTTAATTGCACCCTAATTGTTTACCGCTCACAGAACATGAACAGAGGACTTTTTCCAACTCCTCCTGAGACAGAAAATCACAGATGCAGTCAATTCATAGTCCTGCGTGAGTGTGTTTAAATTTTGTCTTGTCATTACAAATGCAAGCACATTGTATGGGTAATGCAGTCAGGGAAGCAAAACATAATTTAACTGAAACATAATTGCTTTATTATATTCTTCTTTCTACAAATCGGAGAACAATCAGTCATTTCTATTGCCACGTCTCAGTTTTCCTTTATATTAACCAGGCGATTCATTGTCTCTGTGTTTTAGTGCTTTTATTAGCAGTCAGCAGAGAGGAGCTGAGGTAGCAGCGCAGATATAAAATGTGTGCATTTTGATTTGGGGTATTTTCAGCTTGATTCAGGTCTTTAAAACCAATGAATTAGCACTAGGTTGGCAGCATAGCCATCTGTTATTATTATAATGGGTTTTAACATGTTTTTTTTAACCACCTTCAGAGCTGAGATAGAATACTTTATGCTTACCGGGTCATTATCTATTTCCTTTGTGTATATTCTCACAACAAACCCATATAACAGTTTCTTTGCTATACAGGGATGCGCTTTTTACCGATTGTTCTGATCAACGTCTCTTTGCTGTAATAACAATTATAGTAATTTACAACCCCAGAGCAGAAAAAGTGGGATGTATGGAAAATGCTAATTAAAATAAAAGGCAGTGTTTCATGCATTTCCTTTACATTTCCTTTGTTGATCAGACAAAATCTTCAATATCTTGGGTTCATATTGCCTACAAATTATATAAAATTCACAGTTTTTTCTTTTACTTTCTTTTTTTCAAAATAATTACGATTCCCATACCGTATCGTCTTTTAACTCCAGATGTCACGGTCACTTGCGGTGAAAGTCAATAGTGTGTTGATACAGTATTTGTGTATCACTGCGCTCACTTACTCGTCTTTCATTGTGTGAGTTACTCGTGTTCGTGACTTTCCACCACAAGCTATAAATATTGGTTGTACGTTTTTGTACCTATCCTATTGTAAGTAGTACACCTTTGTTTGTTCGTCTCTAACCTATAACCTAACCTTTAACTACAGGGTGAGTCATAAGCCACAGAACACCCTTTTATTTCAGAAACAAAGCTATTTGTGCTGTCAATGTGCTGTCCCTGGTGCTAATCACAGAGCTGAAGGTGAAGGATTCAGTCAATATAAACCTGTGTGAGAATCTCTGAAAAAACGCTGTCACAAGGATCCACGGTGCGGTGCTGTAGGTGGTGTTTGTTGTGGATTTTCTCAGCATACACAATTTGTTTAAGAGGACCCCAGAGGTAAAAGTTGAGTGGTGTGAGGTTGGGTAATCTGGGTGGCCATTACAAAGGTCCATGACGGCCAATCCAATGACTAGGGAATTGAATATCCAGCCACTGACAAACACCTGCTCCTTAGCGTCGTCAGGTAACGCTCAGCATTTAGGGCCTGGTGGAAATGGGTCAGATTACATTGGTGCCCCATATTCCACACCACACCATAACCTTCCCATAACCTACAACTTTGGTGTCTGTTATCCAGTAATGGTATTCTTCACTCCAATACCTAATGTTCTGCCGGTTGCCCTCACCACTGACATAAAATTGACCTTTTCACCCTACAAAATGCCCTGTGCAAATGCGGGATCCCATTGATGTTAGTCTAACACCCAGGTGCAAAGCTTGACACGTCTATCAGGGTCTGCTTCTGACAGTTTCTGCTGCAGCTGGATCTTGAAAGGGTGCCACTTATTGGTATGAAGAACCCGCAAAAGGGATGACTGGCTGAGACCACATTCTGCTTTATCATGGACTTTTTTTGCAAAGGGTGCCAGAACCATTGTTGAGGCTTTTTTGTCTGTTAAGGTCTTCAGGCAAACACTATTTTTAGCTTGTTATCCACAGTACCGGTTTCTCCGAATTTGGCTATGAGTGATGCAACAGTGCTGTGTGAAATTGATGGTTTTTCTGGGTTTCGGTTGTTGAAGTCTTCGGCTATGATCCGGCAGCTGCATTCTGAGGACATCAGAATTCCATTTTCAGTTACCTGTGACGAACAACAAATATTGTAAATTTTCTGTGTTGATAACTTTTGAACCACAAGAAATATTGTAGCAGTGAATTTCTGAGACGATCCTGGTCTTCTTTGATAAGCCACCTTCCCATTCAAAAAAAATCTTGCCCTTGATCCAATATGGTGTGTCCATGTTCTGGACATAGCCTAAAAGATAGGCCCGCCTCGCCCATTACTTGCTGGGGTATTCAGATATGTCATTTTTCCTTTTGTTTCTGAAATAAAAGGGTGTTCTGTGACATTTGACTCACCCTGTATATAAACTGATTCACATCAGTCTCTGTTTTATCTGGCTGAGCTTCTGTCAAACAAAAGTTTCAATTTTACAAAAAGTAGCAGTTGTTTCAATGACTTTTCCTTTTAGTGAGATCTAAATTACAGTAGCATAAAAAAGACTACGTGACTAACGTAATGTAACGTAACTACTATGTTACTATGTAACATCCATTTCACGTACAACAATTAATTCACAAAACATAATGCTGCATACTGGTGCATACCTGTATTTATATTTTTAGTTATACAAAGATTAAAAATGATAGCATTTTAACAAATTAATGGTGTGTGTGTGAGTGTTTGCATGCCTGCATCTACTGGTTATTTTATTTGTATCTTGTATTAAATGAGATAAAGCCTCAGGTCTTTCATTTATTGCACAAGGTGAGAGGTGGTTTATATGTTTGTTTGTGTGTGTGTGCGTGTGCGAGAGAGAGACAGAGAGAGGGTAAACAATTTTCTCTGGCGCTTCAGTGGGCAGCAGTCAGCCAAGCCTGTCAGGGAGCAAGAGTCTTAGCTGCAGCTACTGCTAACTCATCTGCCTGGCATCTCATCAAAGCTGACAAGAGTAAGAGAAAAGGGAGAAAGAGGCTTGCCTGTTGTCACCTTGTTGGAGGAGCCGTCGTCGCCGCTTTTGAACTGCTTTGTAAAAGAGTTTGCGCAAAAGTCGTGGTTCTTTGAAAATCAGAGCAGATTGACTTCTTCTCAGCATCCGTTGTGTGCAGATGAAAGCAAAGTACAGTGCTCAGGGAGCTTGATCTGGTCAAATATTATGACATTGAGGCTCAGATGCCTTCCAAATTCTCTTGCTTTATCTTGCTCTCTCAATAAACCTGAGAAATCGCCTATAATGGCACCAGCTTGAGCTTCTGGAACTCTATGTTCCTTAAAGAACGGGTGGTTGTGGTGGTGGGGGGGCTTAGTCTGAAATTCTGAACTGGGAGTGGAGCCAGAGCGGTAGACTGTGGGGCAAAGATGGTATTTATGAAACATTGTGCTTTCTCGAGTAATTTTCTCACAATCTTGGAACAGACTGTCTCTTGCAGTTATGCCTGAATCAAAATAAATGATCCCTAATGCATCATGAAAAGCCATTACTGTAATACCAACACTTGCTAGTATTTATAAAACAAAAATATTTCTCTTTCTGAATGTCAAGCATTACTGCAAAATAAGATAATGTGACTAAATTAAATTAGATAATACCATGCAATGAAAAGAATACATTGACAGTTATGTATAGGCAATTGCAATTACATTCAGAAATTGTTTACCAACGTGCCCACATAATTGTTTAATCTATGTGGAATACAAATTACAAACCGGATTCCAAAAAAGTTGGGACACTAAACAAATTGTGAATAAAAACTGAATGCAATGATGTGGAGG
>JAUZSU010028704.1:0-10491 GCA_034780255.1 Parotocinclus maculicauda | reverse complement strand
AGTGTATGAGTAAATGAATGAGTGAATGAGTAAGTGAGTCAGTAAACGAGTGAATGAGTGAGTAAATGAATGAGTGAGTAAGTAAATGAATGAGTGTATGAGTAAGTAAATGAATGAGTGTATGAGTAAATGAATGAGTGAATGAGTAAGTGAGTCAGTAAACGAGTGAATGAGTGAGTAAATGAATGAGTGAATGAGTGAGTAAATGAATGAGTGAATGAGTAAGCGTACGATAAGGTTTGCTATAATGACAGCAGTCCCGTGTGAGTTCTCCGCTCTTCTGGCTGTAACCCAGAGTAACTACCAGGACTGAAAAAGGCCGACCTTTTAAAACGTCTTTCTGCTTCTTCATTTGCATGACGTTTGAATTCAGACGACGAGCTGGACCTTTTTTTTCTCCTTTTCTTCGGAACCTTTCCTAAGCTACGTCGTCCTTTTCAAGAGCTCCAAACACACCCTATCAAAACGTAGAAGGGAAAAAGCGGGAGACATGGCACGGATGCCAGGGCGTACCCACGCGCCAGCGTTGGGATAAAGAACTAAGACAGAACAGCAGTTGAACACAAACGTGAGCAGGTTGTGTGTTTGTGCAAACGTTATGAACGTTATGAACCCTTATGGCGTGGCGAGTACGAGTGTGCTTTTACGCTGTGATAAAACAACATTAAAGCAGGAGAGACTTTTAAACAAACGCGTTTAACAGTGGCACAGCCGTCCTTTACACCGCACGGGACGGGACGGGACGGGACGGGACGGGACCTCAATGTGCAAAGGGTGCAAGAAAAAAACACATTATTTACTACAGACCATGGTGATGTTGGTGTTTTTCGCTTAATAATCCCAAATCCTCCTAGTTTTTCTTTGAACCCTGATCCAGATCGACTTACAAAGCGCTTCAGTCCTAAAACTGTAGGTACAACCTAAGCGACTGTTGGGCACAGGACCATCGGTGGTCCTCTATAAGGTAACTCCCTGCCTTTAGTTCCGTATCTTAATAAGTTCATTCGTTCTTTAATATATAATAACTAGATGCACTTTCCGTATTAATTAAGGCAGCATTTATAGGGCTCCATGTCACCTATCCTCGTTCTCCCAACACCCACCTTATTACCCCCTTTTAGGGAGTTTTGACTTGCCGCTGTCACCCCAGGTTTGCTCAAGGTTAGTGCCAAGAGCCAAAATGCTTCCTACTCCTTGTTTCTCAGCTATACTGACGGGTAAGTGCCATGTTTCGTGTGCGGTGCCCAGAATGAGTGGCACATACCAGCTGGAGCAGTGGTGCTGGAGTTCAGACTGCACACGGTGTGTGTTAATCGTCTCTAATCGTATCGTCCGCTAATATGCTTTATCAGTGCTCACTGGGCCATTTAAAAACTCCAGCAGCACTGCTGTGCCTCCGCTCGTGCCAGTGGAACGCACGCGAAAAACGGCGTCACCAGTTCAGGCCGGGCGAGCCTCGTAAAAGTGCCTTTCCAGGGGCCTCCAGGACTGAAGTTCCAGAGTTCCAGAGTTCCCCCTGAGTAACACTATGTTCTGGCATCCGCTGGGTTCTTGAGTTGTCAAACCGTCCTGATAAAACTCGTACCCGAACCTGATTTGCTTTGTTTTTGTCCTCGTTTTCAGCCTAGCAGTGCCACCGAGGTGACTATAAACTCCAGCAGCACTGCTGGGTCCCGGTCCACACGTACACACACATCGTATCAGGGTCACTTCTGTGCTGAGAAAGTTCGACCACCCAAACGGGACCGTTCAAGAAGAGCTAGAAAGGGGCCAAGGAAATATGCAGAGAGGCAGATGGACTACAGCCTGTAAGTAAAGAACTACAAATTAAGGCTACATGGGAAGTGGAGTTCATGAAACTGAGGCGATTAAACCTTAATCTTACCAGCCAAACCTGATCAAAGTACCTTGGGTCTAAGAGACGGGCGATGCCAGTCAAGGGGTGCCCCTGTAAACATGCTTTATAGCATCCCCCGGGTCCTGATCGGCCTCATTTAAAGGTCGTTGCCCATTTGCCGGATTTGTGTCCGCGTCCCATTGGTTTCTGCACCCGAGGCCATTCTCCACAGCTCATCTAACGGCCGTTTAGTCTAAACGAGAGCGCGTTCATCTCCGCCCTATTTACCCATTATCCATTTACCTCAAAAAGTGCTCAAAACTGACCTTTTGGAACAACGAGAAGGGATAAAAATGTTTTCCGGCCGCTCTAATTTCCACCGGTACTCACCCACAGCTCTACAAACATGAGTCACGCTCATATCCATAAACATTATTCTAATGCGCCCATGCAGGCTCCTTTACACGGCCATATTTAAAAGTCTTTTCACCTCACAGTAACAGGGCCGGCCTCGCCGAATCTGGGTGAGGAGGAGGCTCGAGCCTGGCATGTTCCTGCACGTATAACTCGTACGCACTAACACTTTGTAGTTCCCGGATCTCGGGATGCTCATGCATCTGTGGGATGTGCTGGACAAGCAAGTCCGGTCCGGTATTGTCTTCCCAGGACACCTTGCCTCGACCGGTCCGAGCCTTGGAGGAATGAGGGGGACCCAAACACCAGCAATACAGTGTGTATACGGTGTTGCTCATTACTGTGTGACAGCGGATTCATCGCATAAACGCCCTAAACCGATGCCTGTTTTGATGCCTTGAAAAGGTTTCATCCTGGTGATCGCTGTTGTGTTTTTTGCGTTTGTTGTGCGACGATAAACGCGGGGTGGAGTTCGGGACGTCCGATCGTGGATCCGAGCAGAGCTTCTTGAGGAGGGAGAGAAAATATCGTACGAAATGACAGCACAGGAGCTTCAGTACAGGTCTGAAGGACGGGAGCGGTGTACGAGCGCCCCCTTGTGGACGGAAAAGGAAACGGAATTGATGAAAGGCAGAAAACAACTTGCTGTCGTCCCATTTTCTTTCCGTTTTATAAAAGACACAACGGTAAGAATGACTTAAGATTGTAAATAAGTATGTGAACTCTAACGGCCCCGTGGCTGGAATGAGTACGGATACTGCGATGTATCTTTAAAAAGGGGTGGGGCATAACCTTTAGAGTCCACTTATAACCTTTTAGTAACGCAATAAAGGCAAAAACAACAGCGAGAACCAGAGCGATACGTTTTCAGTCCTAAAGATTCATTTAATGAGCGGCTTTTTCAGAAACGGCATTCAGTAGGTAAGGTGTTATCGGCCGGCCGTCCGGCGGTGGGGTGCAGAGACGTTACTGCGTTATTGTGTATAAGGGAGCGTCCCGAATCGTTTAGGATTTTAACCAGTTCTATTAAAATACAATAATTAATAATTCACCGCGTTAAAAAAGACGGTTAGTCAGAAGATGCCTAGTAGGGTATGGGTGTTCCTCGTTCGGGTGTCATTTAGCCCTTTTTGCCTCCCGGATCTCGTGACCGTCGCTCAGGAGGAACAGGATTCACGGCGGTGCCTCGTAAAGCCGTTACACACCGGGCGCGGCGCGAAAACGAAAATAACGAGGACGCAAGTTTTTACACCTCAGAACTCTGCACACTGGATTCGATCCGATTTTTGGAACGGGTCTTCCTCAAGTGACGTGCATAGACGGCACTCGCAGAAGAACGTAAACGGCGCCCCCCCGGGGTCGATTCGATCCGGGAGAACAAGAAAGAAAGTTTCAGCGCCAGAGTTTTCAGCGATCTGAAAGTGTTTTTGCTCTTTTTTAGCACGAACACCTTTGGTTTTACAGGTTTAAGGTCTTTAATTCATCCTAATTATAGGTATTAATCATATGAACGTTGTCCCAAATCTGAACGTTTTCGAAGAGGATAAAACGGCGAGGTGTTTTCCGAAGAATAGAGGGCGGAACGAGAGAAGGAAAACAAAAAAAAGCCGTGTTTTTAGCCGTGTATAAAAAGGCTACGGGTGGAGAGGAAGACTGAAAATACAGGAGCTGCTTTAGGTTTGTTTGAACACAAAACAGAGAGAGAAAATAACAGAACGTGGCTTGGCGTGGAAGACAAAGTCGTTCAACCGTATAAGAGCACAAACTCGTTCGCTGGTCGGTGTGTAACGGCCTTTACAGACTGTGATTTTTAAACGGAGAAGAAAAGAACGTGAATTTGCGACATGAAGAGTTTTTTATCGAGTTTTTTAGGGCTTTTTTTTCACTGAAGCATTTCCGTTCCTAACCTTCCTTCGATTAACGATGGATTATGTGCGGAGGCAGCGTTAATGCTAATGCTAACACAGCTTTAACACGGACTTTACCGGGCCTAAAGGCTTTCTAACGTAACCTAACGGACCGGATTGGTCCTGCTACCTACGTATGAAACACCGAGGTGTGGAATGGAGCAGACGTGAGCTATATTGCTTCCTAGGATAAATATGAGTCGATTAAATATGAGTGCGAGCCGTCTTTACAAAGCAGGGGGACGCGTGGTTAGCGATGGCGCGTCAAAAACAAACCGATATATGATTGTATCTTAGCATCTTAACCCTAAGCGTGGACAGTTCGTTCGGCCGTCTTTCATCTTTCCGAGCCGCGACGTTTGTGCTCCTTAAACTCGAGAACAGTCAGCGAATAAATCATTCAGCCCCGGACGCACTCCCCCGGTGCCCGGGTGCCCGGGTGCCCGGGTGCCCGGGTCGGCCGGTGGTGCCTCACAGTGCGAGCCTACGCTGGAGTCGATCGGAACAAATCGGGTGCTGAACGTCGTTATTAGGATGTATTGCTTATGAAATGTTCTAGAATGATTGTTTTGTCAAAAAAAAGTCTGCCTGGAGGTTTTTCCCGAGCATGCAGACCTGCCTCGGCTGCAAACGTCCACGTGGGGGTCCTTCTAGGTCGCCTCGAGGGGTCACATATTAGTCGGTGGTCCTCATGCTTATGTTGAACTCCTAGATAGGATGGGCTGCCACTGTCTCTGCTTACATTCGCAAAAAGGGGTACCACAGGGTCCCAATCAGCTCGGGTCTCCCTAAAAAGTCTGAGTGGCGACGACACATCCAGAGCAAGGCAGGAATATGTTATACGGTAGTCGTTTAGATAAAGGACAAGGCATATTGCGAGTTCGTGGACAAAATACCAGACAGAAGAACCAAAATGTTTTGTTTTTTAAAAAGCATATAAATTTGTGCTTCTTTAGTTTGATAATAGTCTCGAGAAGATGCAGCTGTCGGTTCCTAGGTACTATATCACATACAGGTTAATGTACAGGTGCCGTTTCTGTTTCCGTTTCCGTTTCCTCGGCCGTCCTCGCTTCGCCGGCCGCCTCGCTTTTCCATTCGACCCGGGAACGTAGCAGGTGCGAGGGAAAGCCGGGGCTCTTACGTTTCGCCCCTGCCTTCGCGTCATCTTTGGTAGCACGGTTGGCACCTTGCGGTGTCAGCGAGGGTGAGGGAGGACGAAAAAGGGGGAGTAAAACTTTAGCAGAAGACGATAAAGACGGATCGGGTACGATCAGCCTCCGGAGGGGAACGAGCGAAAGCGTCGAAACCAACGAGAAAAGGAAGCGGACGGGAGGAGGCAGTGCTGGTCGATGCCACGGGGGTGGCGGGTGCAAAGGTACAAACGGGCACGTGGTCCATCATCTGGAGAAGAGCGGGGCGCACAGGCACAGGGAGATAACCAGCAGCGCGGGCACAGCGACCGGGCGGAGGCTCTGGGCTGATCCCGGAAGCACATCTGCAAACAGACCAGAAACAGCATGTGAGACGTTTCGGACGTCCCTGATATCATTTTATAACAGACGACTCAGGGGCCTCGTTTAAGGGCCCAGCTTTGGTTTTTTATCGCTGGGTTTGGAACCCTTAACCTTCTAAAGCGTACAGAACCAGAACAGGTTGAGCTGGAGGACCTGCTCGACCCGGCTGGTCTTTTCCAACAACTGGTAGTGGTTTTTAAAACGTTGAGTCGTTGAGTACACACACTACCTCTTGTAGGCAGCTCACACACAGAGGTGACGTCTACACAAACATACACACGCGCTACATGAAATTATGCATGCGCCCGACCACCAAACTGCACTAAATACATAAAAAGGAGCTTTTTACTTAAAGGATCGATATTGCTTCTATAAAGAGATTTTAGTGCAGGCAGTAAATCAATTCATTTCCGAGCAGCCATTCTTATTCTCCTCATTGAGAGGCCGATACACTGCCTGTGTCACTCCTCAAGGTCTCCTCAAGGAAGCGGCAAGAGGAAAAGTACAGTCGAGCAAAAGTTTAGGCGCAGAACGTGTGCAGGTTTATGATATGTGGATTGAACCGGGCGTCTCTAAGTTACAGAAAAGACTTAAACCACAAAGGATGTCCAGGACTCCCTTCTGGACCAGAATAAAGGGCGAGGGTCGCCCCGGGGAGGGCGTCCGGTATTAAACCGGTGCTTCATCAAATAGTATCAATGCAAGTTTATTTATTACAATATTGCTGTTTATAATAAGAAGAATTTGCAAGCAGAGCGCGACTTTAATTTCAACTTTAATTTCTGTACTTTCGGACGTTTTTGTTTACAGGACCGGCTTTAGATTTTTTTTAATCTCTGATTGATCCTGGAGTTTGGAAATTTACTGCGGCCAATAAAAAAGGACTCATTTGGTTAAAAAGTGCATTAGAGCACAAACAACAGTAAAAAATCCAAATAATACCATTAACTGCTCCCTAAAGGACAGGATGGCCATTAAAGTTTCTTTTGAGCCGTAATATGACGTTTTAATAATATTAAGGTACGGTTTTCGTTTCGGCCCGTAATGTAATGGCACCGAAATCGAATCGGAGATTTTAACGTCGGACCCGATGCCTCGCGGGGGGAGCAAATCACAGCCTCCTTAAACAGTCAGGAGATCGGTGACTAAAAGCTCCTCACATTCGGACTCGGATGGAGCTGACGTGCCGTTTTGGGGGAAACAGGAACATCCAGGAGCAACAACGGCTCAACGGTGAAGCCAACAAGTTCTCTGTTTGGTTTGGTGCAAACAACATTGGGCTCATGCGTCATGCCGGCCGATTGTGACCTTGTGCCGACTGTAAGGGTTTGTGGAGGACGGATAATGGCATAGTGGTAAAGATCTGCTTTTGGTGGCCTTGTGAGAATGATGTGGGGGCACCCCTTGTCAAGTCCCCTGACCCTAAGAAACACTGAGAATCAGGCACCTGTCCCTGACCAAAATGACCAAGTCATGGGACCATACTCTTGGACGTCTGGTGCCAGGAAAGCTTGTGACACACCTCTGGACCCAGCAGACCTCTTTTCAAACCTCAGCAACACAACAGCAGGTCCAAATGGTTCCCTGAATCCACCAAAGCGGGATCTCTCAGTACCGAAGGTGCCTTACAGGTTACCCGTTCCTAATAAATCCAGGGTCAGGGGCGGGTACGTGAGTTTCATCCATCTGGTCCTCTGATAATCGTCACGTGACCAGACCAGGGGTGCCCCCATGTTTTACAGTTTGAGCTTGTGTTCTGTTAAAAGGCTCTTGCTAAGAACAACTAACGACATATTCTCTTTTCTCTCCGAGCTCTTCTTCCAGTCCCAGTTCCACGTTTACGCTGTGCTTCCATACCATTGCTCAGACCACATCAAAGAGCAACAGCGCCCCCCCATTGGCACGCCCAGAAAACGTTCCCACTCAATCTACGACGCCGATATTCATTCATATTCTCTACGTTATTATATTGATTATTTAATTTAATGGATCAAACATACTTTCGTCTCGTAGTATTGAATTCTTTTATTTTATTCAATTTTATTATACATCATTCTTCTTTAAATATGTTTTCTCTTTTAATTTTTCGAGCAAGCTTCTGTTTGTTTACACTATTCCTATTCCTAACTAAGGTAAGACCAAAGGAGATCTGTGGCAGCGCTGGCACTGCCATCTGGCCATAGAATTTTGACAGCTTATCACTGTTCGAGGGGGACAAGAGATACTTGAGATAAAATACCCAACTGGTACAGTCCATTTCAGATGGTCTGGGCTACAAATATGGGAACATTATGGGAAGTTCTGGGAAGTTTCTTTAGCTTCCTCCGAACGCTTCGTTTCCATATTAAGTGCCAAAGCAACCGGGTTGAGTTAATTAATGCATTAATTTATGCCTATAACAGAAGACAGAGCTGTTCTGGACCATTGGCTGATCCCTCAGCCATTCTTGGCACCAACCCGTCCGCTTCTGGGCAAGGTGGCCCGACTGGGTCAAGGGTAAAAATATCAGCACTGTGCCAAACATGAGCTCATCGAGCTGGTTGCCCAGATGCACCCATGCCAACCAGACCCACTGAGTAGCCACCCGTGCTGGATGGAGTCGACAAAAAGGTTCGATTAGATCATAAAATCAAACCGTGAAGATTATTTGGGCTGATTGTTCAAAAGCGGTCCAGGTCCAGGTCCAGGTCCAGGCGGATCAGCGGTCTGAAAGGCTAGCTCACCCGGACCAGGGTCCCGATGGTCCCAATGGTGCCACCCAGCCAAACGGAAAACAAAAACAAACAATAATAAGCATTTAAAGATCTTTAGACACAGAGTGACTGTGCCTGGCCTTCATCATGCATGTTTTAGCTGATATCATAATCTTATACTCCATAAACGTCGGCGTTCTGCGCCAGTTCTTCTCCCAGCTGTGTAATTACAGAGCGTTGTGGAACTCAAGACCTCAGCATTACTGCTTTAAAGACATTTTCAGGAGAAATCGTGCTGTTTTTGTTCAAGTCCTCGTATCCTATTTCCAATACGAGCCTTATCGCAGTCTCCCCCACAGTACCTACCTGTTTCAGGCAGCTTCTCCTGTTTGCACTTCCCTTTGGTGATGGACACATCGTCGATGGCAATGTCGCCCTCAAAACCGTCACCTCGGATGCCCTCGAACACCACCTGGAATCGACAAAGGACAAGGATGATACATAAATGCATCATATACATGTCGCTGAAAACACGAGTGGAACGCTGCCGTTTACACAGCGCCCCTAACGTCGCCGCGCTTTTAATTAATTGAAAAAATTCAAATTTATAAAACCATCGAAGATCCGGCAAGGTACCGTGTTCTGACGGACCTGATCCTTTTGCTTTAACAGTCAGTATTGGGAAAAACACAGAGACTCAACGAGTGAAAGTGAACCAGGGTCTATAGTTTTAGATTAGAGAGAATATACAGGTAACAAAGGGGTACTACTTACAATAGGACAGGTACATACAAGTAAATAGAGGAAAGCCATTCACACAAACACGAGAAACGTGGGCAAAAAAAGTCTCTTAACACATCAACCGAGTTAGAACAGCCTTTAGTGCAAACAAGCTACAGATTTGAGATGTTTTAAGACATTGGCCTTCTTTTGCTCTTTAACTCCAGCGTTGAGTTTATTTATTATAATTTTTAAGCCCTAGGCTGCTAAAGTGTAACGGATGTTGATCAGGTGGACCTTAAACAAGCATCAACACCATGTTTGCATGCCCTTAATAGTCTGGTAACTGCAGAAAATTTGATTCCCTTATAATCCAATAAATAAGCACACAGGCATTTGAGAAATCAGATAATGAGGATCCACCGATTTTTACTTTGCTATTTTATTTCTGTCGCGCTTTTTAGAACGGAGCATTGTCTCAAAGCAGCTTCACAATTTGACGTATTTTAATATCAAAACCTAATCCCAAATTAAGAAAGCCTGGGGCGTCGGCGGCAAGAAAAAACTCCCTAAACGTTCTAAGGAAGAAACCTTAGCGGGACCAAAACTTAAAAAGGGACCCGGCCTGCTTGGGTGGCTCAGATAATAAATGTAGGAATAAAACGAATTTATCTAGTCAAACAAGTTTATAGCAAAAAATTCAGCAAAAAACGGAATAAAAGTTAAAACAATGTATATCGTCGTTATTTCATTTTAATATTCATTTTCTGTTTTTTATTCTCTTTTCAAAGTGCTCCATGGCCGTATCGCCGGCTTTAATTCCATCACGCGTTTGATTCCAGGGTTGCCAGATACAGCTATGAAAAAAAAACGCTTAAGTTAAACGAACAAGAGGCCAACTGACGCTAACCCTTTCATAATGTGTGGACCTGGCAACCTGCACAGACTCAAAACTCAGATTTTAATCAGCTAACTGGTATACAGGCTATGAATAATCCGATTACTGGGGTAAAATCCAGCTCTCTTTATCAGATTTCTTAATCTGATTTGTAGATCGGACAGACTGTGAGGTATACAGTGTTACCTCAGCACTTCACGGTTCACCTTTCGCAGACTTGGTGCATCGTGGGTTTTCAAAAAATATTAAATATGGAAAAAAGGAAAAAATAAATAATGGCTTTTTGCTGTTTCGTGGGTTTTTGCAGAACTTCTACATTAAAAAATTACAAAATGTATAAAAAATATATAAAAAATATTAATTCAAACAATAAAGGAATGTTATAAATAATAAAATATTAAGATTTACAGTAAAAAGTGTATTTACTCAGTGGATGAATACTCACCAAAAACGAGAAGTAACACTAGAGCATCGCCAGCCTGAGTCGCTACTTGGCGACATGACAAGT
>JAUZSU010028693.1:0-10492 GCA_034780255.1 Parotocinclus maculicauda | reverse complement strand
GGGGCAGGTTAATCAAAATGGTCAACCAGCTAAACCAGATTTAAACCATTTTGACCATCTTAAAATCCAGTCTGATATACTGTAAGCTGTTGTTTCCAGCAGGGGTGTGTTTGATGCCCACACGTTGTTTTTACTGTGTGCAAATTCATTGCTGCACAATATAAAAGAGGCAAACATCAAAGTTTCCCTTTGTAATTAACTAATTACATTGTGGCTATATTAGTGGAAGCAGTGATATTATTCATAAAGGCATAAACATGAAAATTGTTGACAGAAGCTTTTCAACATGGTGTGTGATCTGGAAGGTGATTGGTTTCATATGGCAAGTTTATAATTGAAACATTAAAGGAGTTGATCACATATTTAAACCAGATATTTTACTAGCTAAATTGCAGTCATTTATCAGATTATTTCACTTTGATGTCAAGGGTTATAATGTGCAAACACAGCGGGGAAAGATATACATCAAATCTTTAATTTTGAGAGCGTAAAAGACAAGGAATTTGACAGGGCTTAAATATTTTCTATAAGCACTGTAATCTGTGGTGCCAAGGTATGGTTAGTAGAGCTGGTTTTAGAAGTTAACTTAACCAACAGTTCTCATAGTATAATTAATTACATTCCTGGTAGTAAGGAGATGATGTAATTAGAGTGATGTACAAATAAGTTGGACAGTGTAGGCTATAGGGCCTTTCTTAAGGACTCCACAGTGGCAGCTTAATTTAGCCAAGATATTTCCAGCTTCTTGGCGGTGCCTAAAATGTATATATACTTCCAGCTTCTTGATTAGTACCCTTAAGCACAAACTACAATATCTGCAGTAGTTACCAATACCATTTTCTTCTGCCCCTTATTTGTCCCAACACACGTTACTTTTGACATTCTCATGTGTCTCCATTTTGTCTATTTAATTGTGAGGGCTTAATTTATATACAACCCAAATGGTAAGTGATATACTGTATGTCATCCTCCCTCATTTTTGGAGACTAAGGTCTGCACAATTAAATGAATTTGATTGAGATGTAAAATAGGAATGATACTGGCATGCAAATTTAAATTCATGTTAGTGATGTCTTCATCAGCAGAGACAAAGATATGTTGCTACAACTTGTAGCAGAACAGAATAAGTAAAGAGGAGTAGAGAAAAGGTGACATAATGTGCAACTCACAATTTGAGTCAGCTGTGGTGATGCAGCAGTTAAAGTATTCGCCTATTGACCAAAAGGCCCAAGGATCAAGTCCCAATACAGTCAGGCTGCTATTTCTATTGCTATATATATATATGTGTGTTAAAACGAAATATATATAGATATATATATTTCGTTTTAACACATGCTGTATATGATTACAAACTCAAAAGGTTAAAATATTAGACCAATAGCAAAACTGAGATTGCAGTGTTCTTGTGTGCACTCTAAGGGTGTGTTTACACTTGGCAGGTTTGGTTTGAATAAAATGAAGCTTGGTGTGATTGCTCTGATAGTGCAGATCATTTAAACAACTGTGAATGAATCCATCAAACAAATTCTGGTGCAGTCTGATTGATGTACAAAGCACAGACCAGTAATACCCAAACAATCCAAACACAGGGGAATCCAGCAAACCAAACCTATCTTAAAAACATTTAATTTAACATAACATATTATACACAACAAAACAACAGTTATCAAACAAATGTAACTCTGGTTATTTTAAACAATTGGGCTTGATTCCTGGAGATGTCTTCTGGCTGGACCGGGTATCACATGCAGGCAAAGTTTGCTGTGCCTGAAGAATAGTGACCCTGACTTGATTGAAACATTCATATAAATACAATCATTTATTCTGAAGTTCAATCAAATTAATTACATATGCAGATAAATTCACATGTACTGTTTTCATGTCTTAAATCGTTACTCAGTGTAATCAAACACTTCGACAAGTGAATGCATCTTCACACAATAGAGGTGAAAGGTAATTCATGATGTTGTAAGGTAAATGACAGTTCATAAAAAAACATGTGGGCTTCTAACTCCTCAAGATAAACTCAATATCGGCTTGTTAAACCTCAAAGTCTTATACAGACTTTTAGGAGAAAGGTTGATACCTCCTACTATGAAATCTCTTAAAATTTTCCTCTGTTACATTCTCAGTGATTCATAGACTGGCTAAAAGTTCTAATTTGTATTACTTATTATTCTTATTCTTATTGTTATTCTTATTATTATTCTTATTCTTATTCTTATTATTATTATTATTATTATTATTATTATTATTAATAATATTATTTGTTGAATTTTAACTTTCCTCTCTGTCATTTAGATAATTGAGGTAATGTTTTAAATGACATTTTATTATGTCTGAGCAGTACTATGTTGGTTTCTGTACACACACAAGCCCTCAAGGTAATTTCCTGGGAATTGTATTAGGTCTCAAACCAGTAAATTGCTACATCAATCTTCCAGGGATTTTTGCTCAGTTCACATTTAACCCCTTCTAGGAAATGACTATACAGTTCATCACTAAACATGCATTTGTGAAAGGGCCTTGAATATCCAGATTTCACTAGTGACTTTCAGTAAATCACACACATTGTTAGAACTAAAAGACCTGGTAACTTAGTCAGTGTGTTAATACTTTACTGTAGTTGCTGTGTTTAAAAAATGTTTGCTTGCCACAGATCAATAGATAGTGCTCTGCTAAAAGAGCCATTATTCACACTATGTGATGACCCAGTTTGCTCACTGTGACATTTGTTATCTGGCATCAGTATCTAACAGATCTGGGAATGCACTCTATCAGTATAAAGCTTATATTATTATTATTGAGATGTTATTACAAGTCCTGAAAAAAAAAAAAAAAAAAAAAAAAAACGAACTAAATTTTGTGTAACTATAACTTTCAAACAGATGGCCTGGTATGGTGAGACAGAACTTACCAGAACGCTGAATGAGTGAATGAAACAGCAGGGGAAAGGTTAACTATTGATGAGTGTTTTATTTAGCTGCAAAAGCAGATATGCAGAGGGAGGAGGACACCGACTTATGGTGCACCCTGAACACTAACCACTGTAGCAGGTAAACACACTCATCAACTCTGTGTGGCCCATTAAACAAGCGAACACACTAGTGAGAGGCAGCACTCTGAGCTGTAATACTAATTGGCTTTATTAGGCAGTAAAAAAGAGCTGTGTCAAGAGAAAAAGCTTCCCTTCTGACTGATGTCAGATACTTTCAATAAGGGTGAACTCACTATATGCCCAGCTGCCTTGTGCAGAGTCAGAGCATGATTGCCCTCCCCCCACTCCCCTGATGATCTGCGCTCACATTGTGCTCAAATGTTCTGGTCCCAAGCATTCTTACATCATAACAACTATGGCCTCATTTTGGCCATGCTGACAGACACCCCTCTTGTACGCCTTACACATTTGTTGATTACGCAACTGATTTTTTGACTACTTGTTCTGCACATATATACGTTGTGCAGCTGACATGCTCACGCATGGTTAGCAATCTCACTATATACGTACTGTGGCCGAGTCCAAGTCAACCATGATCAAAACATGAAAATAAATAAAGAAATGCATTCAGTCATAAACTTACTGCTTTTGTGGAAAAATGCATACTGGTACAGCACAATTTTTTTTACTCGTTTTGGGCATACAGACAGACACCCCTCTCTTAGGCTTCATTGATTTACTGTGGGCACAATTCAGTATGCTGTGCCTGGACAAAGAACAGAACATTCATAATAGTTAAATGAATTTTTGAGGATAAAATGTTTTTGTATGGGTACGCACTAAGAACCCTACACTAACACACCCAACACTAAGATCTGCAACATTGAACTGAGGTTGCATTCAGTTCCTGATACTCTCTTCTAAAAAACTAATTAATTAATAAATACATTTTATTACACTTATTCAGACAAATGAAAATACAATCTAAGGGAAAGTAATTAACAAATAAGTATATTTGAATTTAAGGCAACTGTAACATGTGCCTGTGCTTTACTGATGCTTAACCAATGTAACAGGGGTTATACTCCATCCAAGTCATTGCTTCTGGCACCATAAAGTCTTGAGATGACTGAACAAATAACTTTTTGTTCTTGTTTCACATATGCTGGCTGTGGTTTTTTGTATAACTTTTGTCATTCATTCCTGTTTAAAAATAAACTTGCTGGTGGATCAAGGAGGACATTTTACACAGTGGCGTGCATTTCAGAGGTGGAAACCCTGTTTGTGAATGTTTGCATTTATTTAGTAAAACTGGTATGTTGTCTACATAAACTTAAGAGAAAAAGCACTGGGAAGTCTAGATCTGAGTATGGGGAATTAATTCCAGTTAGTACACAGAGACTGTAGTAGACATAAATCGAGTTTGGGACTCCAACATAGCCCCTTCTGTCCCTACAGTCAACATACAGAATCAGCCCTCAGCTCAGGAATAACTCCTGAATAACCCAAATGCCAAAAATCACCAATCCTGATAACTTTATACAGTAGGACTACAAACCAGCAGCACTTTTCTTGAAATGTTTTAGAGGCAGACATACAGTATATCACTTTCAGAGCTTTGGTCTTTGACCACCAGGACCCCCTACAGTTTGCATATATGGCACAGTCAGGGTATATGATGCACTGTCCTACAAGCTCCACATAGCATATGGTCATCTAGACTGAAACCAGTGCCAAAATGTCCATCTTTCAGATTTATTCAGCATTTTAATACTATCCTGCCTTTCGGACTGGGGAATACACTTCCATATATCATATATTACTTGAGCAGCAAGTCGCAGTTTGCAATAATCCAACATGGTGTCTTGTGCTCTGAAATGTTTTTATTTGTACCCTAATAAAGCGAGTGAGGAATAATTATATACGGGCATTAAGCCATCACAAAAACAACAAATCTAATTGTGGCCTCAGACTTGTACAGAACTCTATACAGCACGAAATCTTACATCATATTATAAACACAACCTTATGAATCATTATTTTTATATGAAAAATGGCAAATTTAATCGATTTGACATTACAGCATTGGCATGTAACATCCATCCCCTGTCAACCAAAAATGTCCAAAAGCAGGTCATTAGACCTCCCTAACCTGCTATCTGCAGAACCACAGTTTCTATGATGTAAAAAGGAAAAGTCAACATTATCCTCAGGTCATAAACCCAACCTATATTTAAACATCATCATCATAACTTATATAAATGTTGAACATAAAACTAGGTTATGGCCTGGACACTGGGGTTACCAGCAGACAGCCCTGGATTCTATTGTTGGATGAAAATATTCAAAACCAAGGTCTGTTTTCTGTTGCTGCACTTACTGATACATATCATTCAGCATCTTTAGTTAAATTAAAGGACTAAAGACATAGTACATAGTACAGATTAATCACGCTTTCAAAATAAATGAAAATAAATTAGCATGAATTAATTCCTTGATTCCACAATCACACTCTGATCATTAGTGGATCATTATAAATACATAACTAGAGATAGCAAAAACCCTTCCAATGTGAGATGAAGTTAAGAACTTCCTGTTGCAAACAGCAGTTACTGAGATAATCCATCCACCTCCCAGGTGTGGTAAATCAAGATACTGATTACACAACATGATTATTGCACAGGTGTACCTTAGGCTGGCCACAATAAAAAGCCACTCTTAAATGTGTAGTTACTTTTACTTTATTGAGGGGTCAAGGGGTCAATAGAGTTGATCAGGTTGTAAATTGAAACATGTGGAATATTGGTCTACTTCTCTTCAATGGCTGTGCAAAGTGCTGGATATTGTCAGAAACTGGAACATTCTGTTGTATATGCTGATCCAGAGCATCCTAAACATGCTCAACGGGTGACATGTCCAGTGAGTATACTGGCAATTAAAGAACTGGGATGTTCTCAGCTTCCAGGAATTATGTACAGATCCATGCAACATGGGGCCTTGCATTATCATACTGCAACATGGTCGTGGACAAATGGCACAACAATGGGCCTTGGATTCTCATCACAGAATCTTTGCATTCAAAATACCATCGATAAAACGCACCTGTGTTTACTGTGCATAAAATATGCCTGCCCATGCTAAAACCACGCCGTCACTATGAGCTACTCGATTCACAATGTTGACATCAGCAAACCCCTCACCCACACAACGCCATACACAGTCTGCCATCTGCCCTGTATAGTGAAAACCGATATTAATTAACGCCTCTCTAACGTGCCATACGCCAGTGAATGGGAGAATTTGCCCCCTCAAATCGTTTATGGTCCCGATGAGGACAACAAGCATGCAGATGAGCTTCGTGTTCTGACAGTTTGTGCAAAAATTATTTGGTTATGCAAGCCTATTGTTCCAGCAGCTGTCTGGGTGGCTGGTCTCAGATGATCTTGGAGGTGATACTGGATGTGGAAGTCCTGGCCTGGTGTGATTAAACATGGTCTGTGGTTGTGGAGTCAGTTGGATGTACTGCAAATGAATGAACATAAACTATACATTATCAAAAACATTTTAGGAATGTAGGAATTGTAGTAGATAAAAGTAGAGTAAAGAATGTACAGTAAATAAATAAATACCACAAGAGCTCACAGAAGTCACAGGCCACTAAGGGTCACTAATGAGAAATGAAAATAATAACAGGAAACAGGTGCTAATCATGATTAGGGAGGACAAGGACAAATGACCAAGGCCAAAGCAACCCTGAATCAGTAGTAACGAAAACAAAACAAACAGGAGTTCTCAGCGACACTTTAGTGAAACAACCCAGTGAACTACAAAGGAACATGGATTCTGAAAAGTACTGAACAAATTTTCTTTGTGGGTTTACATTTCCTTTTATGCTCACTATTTCAATTGCAATATAATGTATAATGTTGCTTTCGATCTCTGTGAAGATCTTTTGATCTGTGCTTTGCGGCTACATGCTCCTCCGAGGCATACTGATTCACCTGAGAGACCATTGCATGAATTAACATATAAAGAGGGTTGCATAGTGTGATACAATAAAATATGCACAAAGATGCCATGTTAGTTGATAGGGCAGTGCACCTAATAAACTCTGTGTATAACAGGAATACACTAACAAATACGTTGACATCCACAGAGGGAGTGAACTAAGTTACAATGTAAATTAGACAGGAGTCCTCTCAGGTATGGAGAAAGGTTTAGCTAATGATGATATTGACTGGACAATGAACTGATAGGCTTATCAGGAAAAACTGGCATATGTGAATACAATATATAATATATGAAGTTATTCATGGGTGTACTACTGTAAGTATACAATTATTAAAACACTGGGAGTCAGTTTTAATTATTATGTATGAAGGAAATTTGACATTGTTCGCATCTGTTATATTCGTATTGAAGGTAATGCCTTTGTTATTATTTCTGGACATTATTATTATTATTATTATTACTATTATTATTATAGGAAGTTGCCACAGCTCTTATAGGCATGCACCACATTTTATATGTCCAACCCCATGCAAACATTTTACTTCTATGCTTTGCAATATTTTCCAAATGTGTTCCACTAATCAAGCAACCAGACAAATTCTCATAACACAACAGCTATGAGCCTAGGATGTTGTTCTTAAACTGTTGGACTATTTGCTCATGCAGTTGTCCACAAAGTAGTAAACCTCGTCCCATCCTTGCTTGTGAACAACTGAACCTTTCAGGGATGCTCCCTTTATACCCAATCATGATACTCACCTGTGGAATGTTTCAAACAGGTGTTTTTTAGTATTCCTTAACTTTTCCAGTCCTTTGTTGCCCGTCCCAACACTTTTGAAACTTGCAGGCATCAAATTTCAAATGAAGATTTGCAAAAAACTATAAAGTTTATCCATTTATATATTCATTTAAATTTAATTAACATTCATTTATATTGTCTTTGTGGTGTATTCAATTGAATATGGGTTGAAAAGGATTTGCAAATCATCGTATTCTGTTTTTGATCATGTTTTACACAAAAAAAGTTAATATTAAGTGACAATTGAATCACTGAGAACATCACAGCCTTCTGGGGTAAAGCTTTGAGCTAGGGAGAAAACTTGGCATCTGTACTAAGGAGAGTAATCATTCTGGGACTTCTGTATGCAACAAAGACAATTTTTTCTCTCCTTCACTGCATTTCATATGCATTTATCAACTATTGCATCAAATACAATGTTCCAGTGAGTGTTGCTACATTGTTGCATCACAACCTTGCACCAAAAACCTGAACTGTCCATATATCCATCATATTGTTAGATAGACCTGATCTAGTTCTCTCTTTTGGGGTAAAGAACTCACTTTTAGAGTGAGCTGTATGAAAATTCACACAATTTTAACCAGAGGCTTGACTAAAAGACTTGAATGAAAGCTTTTACAAAAGTCAAGCTTCCTTGTCATTGTTTTTTTTTTTTTTTTTAGATTTAGTTTGATTATTGATCTATAGGATAGAGTGGTTACTTTAGTGGAAAACATACAGTAACTTTCTAGAACATCATACAAGAGTTCCTGAAGTCATGCACACTCCACACAGTAAGGACCCACCTTGGATCAAACCTAGGACAAGGAGCTGCATTTCCCCGTAGTAATAACTATTATTATATTTATGTAACAATCCCCCGTGCTGAAACAGTGGGCACCCAGCAATGCCGTACAGGTAATGTTTACAGCTGTGCCTTGTGTTCTCCAGTGATAGAATTCAAAGCCCCTGCATCAGCAGCATAATCCAATCTACTTTACTGAGGCACATGCCCTGGTCAAATGTTGCTGTGACCCAAAAAACAATCATGGGAGTAAAAAGTCAATTTTATCCTGGACTGCTTAGGAGAACTAACGGACTTGCCATGCAACTCCTCTACATTTCCCATAACACACAGCATCTTTTCATAACCCCTTACAGCTAAGGCTTCCAGTCAGAACCAGATTATTGTATTTTTTTTTTTCGTATGCAATAATGGGCATCCTCAGATATTTCAAAAAATGTCAGCCTCAGGAAAGGTAATGATAGCTCACAGCTATATGTTTTGGCAAGCCACTTATAACTGTTTAACCTACCTATAGTACATATTAACGAATGCATTTAAATTAGTCTTAACTAAATGAATGTAGTTAAAACATTTTTTAAAGTTAATTTTGTCTTTATTTCTCACCCTTGACAGGGTAGTGTTAAACAATGTAATTAATTAAGTTTTTACCAGATTTATTTTTTATTCTCCTCCTTTCTTTAGTCTTACTAAATTCAAACTTTCTTGTCATTACTCTTTTTGGGAAAATTATTGATCTATAGGTTTGAGTGGCTGTCTTTAACTTTTTTTTCTTTAGTGGAAAATATACAGTAACTTTCTAGAACATCATTCCTGAAGTCTCAAAGTAATTAATATTATTATTATTATTATTATTATTATTATTATTATTATGACTGATGATGACTGTGGTGGCCTAGCGGTTAAGGTACTGGACTTTGGACCAGAAGATCCAGGGTTTAAATCCCACCTCTGCCAGGCTGCCACAATTGGGCCCTTGAGAAAGGCCCTTAACCCACAATTGTTTGGATTATAAGATTGTATCAGTTGTAAGTCGCTCTGAATAAGGGCGTCTGATAAATGTTGTATATGTAAATGTAAATGATGATAATAATAATACATTATTATCATTATTATTATAAACAATTAAAAACAAGTATGCATTAATTCATTTATTTCTGCAATGTAATTCAATCAATTAACTTATTGCAACAATCTGCTGAAACAGTGGGCATGTACATCATAATATTGCCAAATAGCAGAAAACTAGCCCAAGTAAACCGCTAAACAAGCTAAGCTGCTAAACAGTTTTATGGTATATATATATATATATGTAAGGTTTCTGCTATGTCTTAAATACATGCATTAGATCAGGACTCTTGCACCCTGTCTAAAGTAGCTTTCTACGTTCCTTTTGCTGACAGTTAGACCCATGGCTTTCTCTCTCTGTATTTTGATCTAGTTTGTACTAGTCACAGAGCGAGCATAGATGCCCTCTTTTGGCAGAAAGGTGTTTTCCTATGAGCTTTGACCCAGTGTTTGGTTATGGTCTTTGCTTTGTGTGTCTGACAGCGAAGATGTACCCTGCCAATATGTCATGTCTGCTTAGGGCCTGATAGCACCCTAGTTCACACCTTTAACAACTCAGTCCCAGTGCTACAGATAGACATTCTAACTCTGTGGTGTGCTGATTGGTGTTTATATTAGGTTGTATGGCAGTGCTAGTCTGAGCCTGCTCTGTGTCAATGCAGTTAGAGGGTCAATAAAGCTCAAAATAAAGCTACTGTGATTCCATAGAACTGCCATATATGTCTAAAATATTTTTTTTCAGCAGGTGATGTCAAGGACATTGAAAGTAGGACTAATTCTTACACCACATTTGCCACAATTTTAAGGATAGTGTTAGGATTCGTGTCGCGATCGTTTATTGTTGCCGTGCCTCGCCACGTGGGGTATGTCAGTGTTTTGTTTATGTTCCCCA
>JAUZSU010028692.1:0-22104 GCA_034780255.1 Parotocinclus maculicauda | reverse complement strand
AATCTAGTCTAGATGTGATGAAGGCATGTATCAGGGTTTCTGCTACAGTGTCTGAGAGAGAAGGGCGCAATCTGGCGATATTCTTAAGATGGAAGAAGGCAGTTTTAGTGATGTTATTAATATGAGCCTCCATGGAAAGTGAAGAATCAAAAATCACACCAAGATTGCGGACCTGAGTCACGGAGGATGTAATGAAACCTGGGATAGACAGTGTGGGTTGATCGAGCTTCTTAAGAGTTGTTGGAGGTGCAATGAGTATGGCTTCCGATTTATTGGTGTTGAGTTTAAGGAAATTCTTAGTCATCCATTTTCTAATATCAACCAGACAATTTACTAAAGTATCCGGAGGTAGTGGGTCAGAGGGCCTGGTGCAGACATATATTTGAGTGTCATCAGCATAGCAATGAAACTGCAGACCATGTTGTCGAATGATCTCACCAAGTGGGAGAATATAGATAATAAAAAGAAGGGGGCCAAGAACTGAGCCCTGTGGAACACCAAAAGGCAGGGACGAGCTGCCAGATTTATAGCTTCCCAGGGTAATAAATTGTTGTCGATCAGAAAGATATGACCGAAACCAAGAGAGTGCCATGTCAGTAACCCCAGTCCAGGTCTTTAGCCTATGTAGCAATGTTCCATGACAGACTGTATCAAACGCTGCAGTAAGATCAAGCAGAACCAGCACATTCACTAGGCCAGCATCAGCTGCCAACAAGAGGTCATTCATAACCCTCACCAGGGCAGTTTCAGTACTATGATTTGTTCTAAAACCAGACTGGAATTGTTCGAAGAGGTTATTGGAAGCCAGGTGTTCTTTGAGTTGGGCAGAAACTGTTCGTTCAAGCAACTTGCTAAGAAAAGGGAGGTTGGATATAGGACGGTAATTGTTAAAATCATCTGGAGTAAGTCCAGGCTTCTTGAGGACAGGGGTGACAGCAGCCACTTTTAAAGAGGAAGGAACAGTACCAGAGCTGAGAGAAGCATTAATAATCTTAGTGATTAGTGGACAGAGTGACGACTGACAGGCTTTAACTAGGGGGGTGGGCAAGGGATCCAGAATACAGGTAGTTGATTTAGAAGCCATAATAGACTTGGCAACAGTGCTCTCATCTACCAGATGAAAAACAGAAAGATGTCTTGTATTTTCTTACAATTGCTCCCACAGTTGATTTATTCACACCAAGCTGCTTGCCTGTTGTAGATTCACTCTTCCCAGCCTGGTGCAGGTCTACAATTTTCTTTCTGGTGTATTTCGACAGCTCTTGGCCATAGTTGAGTTTTTAGTCTGACTGTTGGAGGCTGTGGGCAGGTGACTTTTATACAGATAACAAGGTCAAACAGGTGCCATTAATACAGGTAACATGTGGAGGGCAAAAGAGCTTCATAAAGAAGAAGTTACAGGTCTGTGAGAGCCAGAAACTTTGCTTGTAAATGCCATAAATAACAAATAAATTCTTTAAATTCTTTAAAAAAATAATACATTCTTTAAAAACCCTACAATATGTTTTCCTGGATTTTTTTCATTTTGTCTTTCCTAGTTGAAGTGTACCAATGATAAAAATTACAGACCTCTCATGTTTCTAAGTAAGAGAACTTGAACAATCTGGCTGATTAAATACTTTTTTGTCCCACTGTAGTCTTTTTTCCATGTAAAAAAGTTGAAAAGACCCTATACACAGTGATGTCCACAAATATTGGCATAAAGATGAACAAAGAAAGGCTTACATAATATGAATCATCGTGCATTCAAATATTATCAAAAAAGCTTTATTTGAAATAAACTGACTATAAGATACAATTATGTCTTAAAATATAAACCTCTCTGTTTCTAAAAGAGTCTATGTTTAACACAATTATTGGTACCCCTTTGTTTAAAGCATACGTTTTTTGCAAAGATACCAGTTTGAATTGTTCTCCAATAATTCTGAATGAGACTGGAGAAGACATGGCATGAGCTCATGGCAAAAGTGTTCTTTGGGTCATTGTCTTGCTGCCAGTCCACTGCCCAGTTTAAGTTTATTTTCCTCCTGAATCAGTCAGGTTTTAATTTAATATCTGCTGGTACTTGATGGAATTCATGATACCACGAATAAGTCGCAACAAGTTATACAAGACCTACAGCCCCACAACATCACAGATACAGCACCATATTTCACACTAAGGATAATGTATTTTTCTTCATGGTTATTCTTGTCCTCTTTAAAACCACCTTTGGTGTTTGTTGCCATAAAGTATTCATGTTTTTGTTTGTTGGACCTTGAATCTTTCTATTGCCAACCCTCCCAACAATGTCTGCTTATGTAGATGACTGATGACTGATGACTGATTGTAGTTGACAGGTTCTACCTGATGTCTACAATTTGCCAGCTGTCGTCTTTGGAGATTCTGTGGCCATCCGAACCATTCTCACTGTGTGTAACGTTAATATAGAATATGCCTTCTTCCAGGCAGAGTCCCAATGTCACAAGTTGTTTTAATTGTCTATGTTATTGAGAGAATAAACATAGGATATTCCTAAACAAATTATAAGTAAGGACAGTGGAAATATGAATTTACAACAGTTTTAAATTTCCCTGAAATTTCCTGATTTGTGCAGCTTAAATCAACACTTAGTCACAAATGAGTAAAAAACCGAGAACCTTTCTCTCCCCATCCCTATGCAGTGAAGTGACCATGCCTACAGCAGGTTATAGTCACTGAACTGTCCAAGTGGTGTTCTAAAAACAATATGGCCTTTATAGATAATTGGACAACTTTTGAGAGTAAGTCTGGCATCCTAGTACCACTTAGGAAGGTGCTGCTCCCATTTCCTGCAACATAGCCCATAGTATTATGGCAAGGATAGTTAGGGGTTGACTATCCAGAGCAGCCAGATAAGACAGCAAACATCTGTCCTAAACACAGATAACTTTCATAGAAAGAATAATCTTAAACTAAAGCTTGGATTAGACCAGATGGATATTTAGCCTTAAATAAAGCTTTCAATCCTGGGTACAGTTATGTTCAATGCTCTCGTCCTAATGCTCTTAATTGAGGCGTTGCTACAAATTTTTGACAAAGATCTAGGCGTTACTAACAATTCCATTACAAGGCTACTTTGTTTGAAATCCTGCTTCCTTATGCCTCTGATTCATTGTTATGTAAGTCTAAACCAAATACACATTTCAGCTCATCAGTCCTTACTCAGAATTTCTTCAGGAATTTCCTAAGTTTCTATTATGCCTTCTCAACCTATGATTTCTGTCAGGGGAGCTCATAAAGTAGTCACTGTAGCTACAGTAACAAGCAATAAACATCAATTCCTGTATTTCAGGCCTGCAACACATTCTAAAAAACTGAAGATATTTTGTTCTATTCATCCTGCAAATATGTCTTAATAAGTGCAACAGAATAGGTTGTCATGCGTTTCATTTTTGGTTTCAAAATTCTCCACACATTCTCTATTGGCTGCAAGACTTGTGTTCAATGTTCCCATGTTTATACACACTACAGCAATGCTGCGCTCTCTCCACTGGCTCTCTGTAGCTGCTCGCATTCGATTTAAGACTCTGATGCTTGCTTACAAAGCTGAAAATTGGCCTGCACCCTCATACTTTGCAGCACATATCACACCCGGCACTGCACCTCACACACTCGAGTCTTCTAGCACTGTTAGACTGGTCCCCCGTCTCTGAGGGGACGAAGGCATGCATCTAGACTCTTCTCTGTTTTGGCTCCTAAGTGGTGGAATTAAATTCTCATCAATGTTCGAACTGCTGAGTCTCTGGCTATCTTCATACACCGTTTGAAGACCCACTTATTCTGTTCTTACTTCTACTAACCCCCCTCTCTTTCTCTCTCTTACACACACACACACACACACAGACAAACACAACCATAACACTTTCAGAAGTGTATTCTTGTTTAGATTCTTGATTATTGGGAATAGATTATGTTACTGATAAAAGCACTTTTGTAAGTCGCTCTGGATAAGGGCGCCTGCTAAATACTGTAAATGTAAATGTACTGGAGACACGTCAGGATTGAAGGCAGGCCAGTCTAGTAACCGTATCGTCTTCTTCCACAGGCATGCTTTTGTAATGTCTTCAGCATGTGGTTTTGCATTGTCTTGTTGAAAAATGCATGGTCATCCCTGAAAAGAAATCCTTACGGCACCGTATGTTGTGATCTTAATGTACTTTTCTGCAATAATGCTGCCATCACTGAAGTGTAAACAACCTCTGCCAAGGGCACTGGCACAGTGAAGGGCACTGGCAGGGTTGAATGCAAGAGTGGATGATTATGAACTATTTAAATGATTTGTTTGTTTGTTTATTTGATGTCACCATCAGCATCTGTGGCCATTGCAGCAACCACATGCAAGGTTATCTCAAGACTAGTCATATTTTACACTCAAGTCAGTGGCAATTTAGAGTAACCAATTAACCTAACACACATGTTATTGCAGACTCGGGTGCTTCTCGAACCCAGGACCTTCTTGTTGTGAGGCGGCAGTCAACAAATAAAATTGTAAATGTTGGCTGTAAATATGTTGGGTAAGGCAAAGCACACAGTAAAATTTTGTTAAGTAAACTGTAGAGAACAGAACTTGGCTGCGTAAATTCATATTCCTTATTATTTTTATTATTATTGGAATTCTTGTTAATGTTACATAATCAAATAAAGACTAATTACAAATTATTAGTAGTATTATGTTATTGTTATAATAATAATGATTATTATTCATAATAATAAATGTATTCATCAAATAATTTATATTAAAAACACAGTTCATTGTCATGGAGGACTGTTTTGTTTTATAATTTGTTACCATCTATACAAAACAAATCTTAATTACTCTTAAAGGACCTGACTGACAGAGAAATGTGAGTGCCTGGGAGAGGAAGTGGAAGAGGAAGAGGAAGAGGGAAAGGAAGACATAAGTATGGTGAAAGATGAACTGTAGTCTCCTATTGTAATATTGGGGAACCCCTAGTGAGGCCAGACAATACAGAGCCTGAGCTTATAGGTGAACTATTGAATTCATTTTCTAAATGTTGTGTAGCTGCTATATTTTACTGTACATTCAATAAAATAAAGTAGTAGGATTAAAGTTTTGTAATTGACTATTGGTTTATGTATGAATGTCTATGTTTTATAATTTGGTAGATTTTCTAAAAGGGATCAGAATGTCTAATTTATTAATCTTCAGCAAACAGAATTGCCTAACTTTAATTTTAGTATATTCTGGAAACTACAGAATAAAACAGTCTGGGCAGGGTGCTGTTACATCATATGTGCCACAAGATCTTCAAAATACAATACATACAGTCACAGAGAAACAGGAATAAACAAATAGCATCACAATCATAATACAAAACCTAAATTTAAAAAACAAAATATTTTATTTAGTTAAACCAGCTTTTAGACCACAGTTAATCACAAGACTGCCTTTTCTCACATCCATTAGGATTTATGCTATTTATATTAAAGGTGTCTTTATGTGCTTAAGATGTGTGTTCAAGGTTCACAAATTAACATATGAATAACAACCCAGCTTATTCCTACTTCATTTTTATTTTTAATTTATTGTTTTATTTTTATTCACACTTTTTCTTTGTTCCTGTCTATTATTCTTTCTGTCTGTTTTTTTCTCTGCCCCCATTCTCACCCTTATTTTCACCCAAAATCACTCCCCCATTTGAATCGTTCAGTTTGACCCCCAGACATAGTCTCTTTGGTCCAGCTACTTCCTGTTTCCTGTTTAACTGAATGTGGTGACTACTAATATTTATGAGCAGTAGCTGTATTTTTACTTAAGAACAGTTCCACAGATCCTTCAGCATTACCTTGAACTAATTTATGATATGCTGCAATTTTTTAAAGAGGACATATTTTTTAATTACGGTGCCATTACATTAGTACCATTATTTCAGTATTTTCTTATAGTGTACAAGAGTTCTAAAAATATTTACAAAAAACATCTGATGAAAACCAAGATATATAAAATGTTTCGGTTTCATTGGAATCTTACAGAAGAGCAATAAAGACACATTTTTTCTAAAAGAAAAAACTAAAAAAGTAGTAAAGTCAAGTTAAGTCAGATTTATTTATGTTGTGCTTTTACAATGGAGCATTGTCTCAAAGCAGCTTTACAATTTCAGATTATCTTTTAATATCTAAGGCCAATCCCACATTAAGCAAGCCTAAAGTGACAATAAAAAGGAAAAACTTGTGTTATAGGGGTGAAACCTTGGGAGGACCAAAACTCAAAAAGGACCCAATCTCCTTTGGTTGCTTAGATGATTATAGGTAAGAATTAAACAATTTTATCTAGTCAAATAAGTCTGTAGTAATAGCTGATTGCTCTTCACTCTACAAACGTAATATATCTATATTTTATATTGCTGAGCAGTGGTGTGGGTATTTAAGAAGAATAGACATTGCCTTCTTTTAAAGGGGTTTAGAATGTATTTGTTAAGACTTTCATTACTATCATTACAGAAACACCTAGAGGAATTCCGGTTTTGGGATCCCACTTCCTAAGTTCCACAGGAAAGGGCATAGTGAAAAGCACTATGGTGAAAACACCCTATTAGGCGTCATTCCGCAACAGCATCGTCACAGGGCATGTTAAAGCACTGTGCACAATTTAATTAAAACCACAGAACTGAAAGGGGTTTAAAAGAAGTAATAGGGATGGAGAGGCGGCACAGAACTGTGACCTACTGGAGTGTGCTGCAAAGAGCTAAATTAAAGCAGAGCAAGCCCTGTTTGAAGGTGAGTCATATTTTTACATAATTCTGTTTTCCTCAGCCTTTTGTTTCTAGATTTTTCTATATTCTTCAATATTTTCTATATTTGTTTTTTTTATTTAACAAGTATTTATATATTTACTATATTTTAGGTCTCCATAATATATCATGCTGAAATATATTTCACTTACATTTTACTACTGGCATTTTTATTGATTGTCTTATTAAATTTATATTTGTATTTTTTGCCAGGCTAAAGGGAACACATTTTATATTTGTATTTTTTGCCAGGCTAAAGGGTACACTTGATAAATTGGTAAATTTGAAATAATGCTTAATAATTCCCAGTGTCCTGGTGTGATTATACTTTATTAGGTATATGTACTTTTATTTGACGTTTTGTAGACATTTTAGACTGTTCTTTTCCTTATGTTACCACCATAGTCCTAAAGTTTTGTTTGCTATTACTATATTTTGAGTTATGTTCATTTTCTTCATTTAAAACCAGATTTAAAGTGTACAAAATGCATAAGTTTTAATGCCCAAGTTTTATAGAGACAAAAAATAAAAACAAATGTTGGGTCATAAGTATGAATACATGAGAGGATTTTCATTATAATGTGGTGCTTTTAAAGTAGATGCTAATTACCTAAATAAAACTGACAAACCCCAATGACCGATGTCTAGCAATGCCATGCTGGAAAAAGCATTTCCTGAAGGCCTGGGTTGAATTCCTGGGGCTTTTAAAATTAAGGTTGATTGGAGTGTTTATGGAACATTGAAATGGACTAGCGTCCTGTTTACCTGTGCCCAGTAATTTTTTATCTTTTTACAGAAAGTTAGGACTCACTAAGCATTTAAAAACTTAACGGGGTAAAATCAAACTTGTAAAACAAAACTAAAACGTAGATGTATTTATGTTTTTTTATATTTTATCTAAAACTAGATACAACACCACATGCTGGGTATTTTGATCATGGCAGCATCACGCTGATAAAGTGATCATGGATATGCTTTACATGTTGCAACTGACACATACTCCAGAAAAATCTGCCCTTGACATAGTTCAAAATTACAAAGTCAATCATGGGAAACGTTAAAAGTCATTTTGTGAAGTTAAAACCATAATTACAAGTACTCCTTTTCAAGTAAGGCTGGTAATGTTTAGATTAGTAATATTGGCTCATTAAGTCTTAATTACAATAGTGCTGTATTTTCATTATAAGTCAAGGTTTTAAACATGTTGGAAGAAGGCAGGAATTTTCTCATTAGCAATAATGTGACTAGGCTCCCACTATCTGAATAGTCACTATCTAAACATTTTTCCAAAATTACACACATTTGCCTAGAAGCTTTTCACTGCTATCCTATTGTAGTGGCTTATACCTGCTCATGGGTGTGTGACAGACACTGCACTCATTAAAACCTGGTTATAGGAAATAGTACTAACTACATTGTGTAATGCTTATAATAAAGAAATGTTTTTGGGATCTCTGGAGTTGTAAGACCACAACACTAAACACTAGTGCCACCTTGCCATGCTGAGAAATAAAACAATTACAGGTACTCCCTGTTTTGCAATGGCCTGGCTTACAATATTTTATCTTTACCATGGGACTGCATCGCACTCATAATTACACATTCAGCAAAAACTGTACTCTGAATTTAGAATTTTGCTGGGCAAGCGGTATGCAGTCTGATACTGTCCCACACACACTGATGAGGAAGTCAGCAGTGCATGATGTAGGGAATGACGTGGCAGGACTAAAGAGTGGAATGGGAAATGGTCGGCCTTTAATCGTTTTTTGTTTTTTACTTTTAATACATTATTTAATAATTAAATCAGATATGAAATACCTTATTATAAAATAAGCTTCATGTTAACTTTGCCGTTATGCACTGTGATATATACAGTACATATTAAAGTCTTCTGTTTACGATAAATTCAACTTCCCATTGAAAATTGGGGGTTACATATATTTAATTCGGCAATAATTTTACCCATGGCCATAAAATCCTGGCATATTCTCCATCAAAGTAGAACTTTCTTCTTCTTTGCATTTATTTAGTTCACCTTGGCATCTGCAAATCAAGAGATAAAGGATCATGATCAAGGCTCATTAAACCAAACACTGCACTTATGGGTTCTTTCTTTAAAACATGTTGTTTGATCTGAAAGAGCACTTAATTACAGTTAAGCACAGTTGTCTTCTGCTAGTGTTCACGTCGAAAGTCGAAGAATCTCGTGAGTTAATTTGCGCGCCCGAGCTGGGAAGGAGGAGTCGCGCGCAGTTTTGCTTTTACCCCCTGCGCTCCTGATTATCTTTTGGCGTGAGACAGAGTACTGAGTGCTGAGTACTGAGTACTGAGTGCTGAGTACTGAGTGCTGAGTACTGAGTGCGTTTCCACAGCGTAACGCTTTCCATAAAGAATCACTCTGGCATTTTGCTTCCCCAGGTCTGTATCACGTCTCGTGCATGCGCAGTGTGCGTTTGGATGGTTTACGCTTGCGAGTGCGGAGCAAACACACTGGATTTTAGGCGGGAGAAATGAACAGTGGTGTAAGTTTGTCCTCACTTACTTACACGCCTTACATCCTGTATGTGTGTGTGTACAAGGGAGTGCGTAGGTAAGGTGGGGCACTGTGTGTGTGCGTGTGAGTGTGTGTGTGTGTGTGTGTGTGTGTAAGAGAGAGGCAGACTGAGTGGGAGGTGGAACGATCACCACTGCCTTACACTTTGCTGCATAATGTTGCTCTGCAGTTATTAATGTATAAATGTTAGATTCAAACGCATAATTATCATTTATTTTTTTAAAATGTTGGGGTGCATGTATAGACTGTATGAATAGACTGTTGGCGTACAATGGACAGTGAAATTTCATAAGAGCAATTGTTGAGGAAGACACTAAAAGTTACCAAAAGACCTGCTGAATGTAAGGTAGGCTGCAGACTTTAGTATGTTCAACAATACCACAAATGACCTGTAGATGGCGTGATCTCATCTAAACAGAATCTTAATTGAGAACCATCATGAAGATGGCTTCAGTATGAATTTGCACTGACATTAAAATTTGTTACTGGCTTAATCTGTGCTACATTAGCGTTACAACAACATATGTTAAGCAGAAGAAATACTGTAAATAACTAAATCCAACCAAGTCTAGATAAATATTTACTTTTTGTAGTTGTCTTTAAAAACAAGCTGTCTATATGCCACCAAATGAATTATCTTAAATGTGTATCATTCACAGTTGAAGTGAATGACATCGATTGTGTGATGCTCTGGGCTAGTGTTTCATTAAACGGAGCACGGAACTCATGCTGTAGGTTATGGCAAAAATATGTTAAAAGCAGTGAATGCTTTTACACAGTAAAACAGAATACAGAATGCATACCACTTGTAATGATTTCACTATAAAGCTGATTTGTCACTGGGGTGGACCATATGGCCCTAACATAATATCATAATATTTTAGGGTAGTTTTGCGATAACGATATATTTGGCAATATATTTCAACAACATACAACTGCAACAAAATGTATTTTATACTTTAAAATACCTGACGTAAAGATGTCGGGATATCACGATATGGATGTTTAATGTCAACTAAAAAATTCTACCAATATTATCACGAAATGATACAATATATATATATGATATTTTATTCTTTATTTTGTTTTGTTCTAAGAAAGTTGAAGTTTTGTATGAATTACAGTGTTGAAAATATGTTCCAGTGAAGTTTGGAAATTGAAGACACTTTGGGGCTTGACAATATTATCTACGAAAGAGGGGCACTGTAGAAAAGTTTGGTAACCACTGCTATGTAGACTCGTACTACCTACCTTAACATTTCTGCAGACCAGGTACACTCCTTGGCAAAAAAATCTAAATATTAAGCTTTTTATGGTCTCAACATCAAATACTTGGTCAGGTAATTAGCAAGAATTAAAAACATAGGTAAGGTAGCTTAGTTTCTAACAGCCAGAAGAGTCAGTGTTGTCTGTAATGGTTTCAAAAGCAGTTGAAAAGTGTTTCCCAGTTAGTTTGTGGCTAATGTGGGACCAAATATTCTCAATAGGGATCAAATCTGGACTCTGACTAGACCAAAAATGATATTGATGGATTTCTTCTCATTTTGTGGTGGTCTTCTCAGAGTGGGGAGGAGCATTGTTCTGTTGAAAAATAACATGATCATTACTCTTTCAAAAATAGCTTTTCAGTTGTGGGAAACAAGCATTTCTGTAGTATTTTCTGGTGCCCTGCATTAATTGACTTTTCACATTGAAGCAGATCACCAGTAACAGCAACTGAAACATTTCCCTACACCATGACACCTTTATGCTTAATGGTAGAGATGTCTTCTGCTCTATTTGTCAAAACATCTTTAAATACACATCTGGACCATCATCATGAAACTGTCTTTGATGTTTTTAGACAATAATTTTCAGCACATTTTCTAGACATAACCCTCTGGTTATTGTTATTCTTATTCCAGTCTTGGTTTCTGAGGTCTTGAATTCTCAAGGCTTTTTACCTATAATTGAGAACTTGAGATTTTAGCACGTAGTTCAGTCTGCTTTCGGGTCTTCCAGAACCTGTTCTCTTAATAGCTGATAAAGACAGAAAGGTTTACTATGACTGTAGGGTTTTGTAAAATTCTCTTTACAAGTCTAATAATTTTTGAAGCAGATTCAGTTGATACAATCTTACAATCGCGGCCTTGCTCAAGGACACAACAGTATCAGCTTGGCAGAGGTGGGATTTGAACCCTGAATCATAATCACTAGGCTACCACAGTCCATGTAACGATTTTCAGGTTGGTGTTAAATAGTTTCCGAGCAGAACATCGCCCAGGGCTTCCAAGCCTCCACCAGCTTGTCTTCTCACAATGCATCCTGATGTGATTACTTCCCCAAATAAGTAATGCACATGTAACTCATCATCCATGCTATGTAAAACAGAACTTGTCAGATGAGGCAACCTAATTTCATTGCAAGGTTAAGGTTCCAGAGTAAAGTTTCTGTGTTTCAAAAATGTTACAAAAGATACTTTTACTTTTACTTTAGGAGAAGACAATTGTATGTTGTAGATCAATATCTTTAGATATCTGTTACTGCTGGTTCAATTTAAGAGCTTGTTTTTAGGCCTGTGATGGGCTGCACCAGGTATGTCAGATTACCAATTAATGATTAATCTTTAAAAAAACAGTTTAAGTTTTATATAAAACATTTAGAACTTCACAAATGTATATATGGGGAATAGAAGACGGTGTTCTTGACAGTTCACTGTAGATGAGCAGTGATGAGCTAATGTTGCCACAGCCCTCAGGAGTGCATTACCTTAGTGCCTTATTTTCTTTTTTTATTTTCTGGCTAATAATTAGTTGTTAGGGCCATTAACAGTGTCATATATTGCACTTTCTCATTGTACTTCCTTGGTTTTATGCAAAGACTCTGCAAAAGACTAAGACAGAGAGGCTGCTGCTGTAACAAGCTAATGTCAAGAAATACTGTACAAGTGATTAGCTAATTAGGCACCAGGGCTGTTTTTATGCTAAATCTCAGTAAGACTTGCTAATAATAAATAAATGCTAATAAACCATTAACAGTTGTTAGTAATACTTTAGTTGTACTAGTTGTGATCACTGCTGTGAACATAGACATAATATACCCAGGTGCTGCATTATATATATAATAACTTTATCATTTCAAAGTATTTCTTCTGACCTGGGGCAAAAGAAAAGGTCAAATAATGGGAAAAAATTTCTTTAATTTATTATTAAATGTAATTATTTTCCACCAAGTATAACAATGATCCACAGTCCTCTCTAGCTGGATTTTAAAGTAACTGGAGTCTTGAATATAAACATTATTAAAACGTATTAAAATATGTTGAGAAATAATAGTTTAATTGTGCATTTTAACCAGAAAAAACATAGCTCCTGTGTTCACTTATATTTGTTTAAATGCTGGTCTTGCCTGGGGCATTATGGTAGACGTATTAATGTATCAGCAATGAGTCGAAGCAGCCAATGCAGTGTTTAGATATTTATGTCTATGGCTGTGATTGCCCAGTTAAATAGTAAAATGTATAAATAACAATACTAACAACAAAAATAGTGTGAGCATTTAGTAACTTTGAGTCCACATCTACATTTCCATTTGCATTTCCAGCATTAAGCAGACACCCTTTATCCAGAGCGACTTACAGAAGTGCTTTGTATTCTTCTAGTAGATAAGTGAACTATCTATGAACTATATATGAACTATCATAAATAACATTGCCTAACACTAGGTAACTTAATTTTATAAATTCCCTGAGTTAGTCCTTTAGGCGTCACTTTGCCTTTGTTGCTACAATTATGTCTTAACGAAGTGATAATTACTTAGTGTTGCTACTACGCTCAACCAGTGTGATTGAGTTATGCATGCAAAAAGTACATGTAGAATTTGTTTGTTTTTTTCAGTGAGTTAAAATACCAGAAAAGAATTAAAAAACAATAAACTACTAAGCAGATTTGTTTCATACTAGTTGTGTCTGTGCAGCACCCGGCCAAGCAGGAGGCACCACAGAGAACCATGTTTGGTCTAGGGAATGAAACTTTTGCAAACAAGCACCCTGGCTAAACCTGTACTATATTAACAAAGTGCACTATGAACCTTGCTATCCATAAATATGCATGCACACACACACACACACACACACACACGCACACACACACACACATGCACTACTCCTGCTGTCACACACATATTTCCCACATGTTCTAAAATAGCTTTAGGAGAGAAACAGGCTCTCTCTCTCTCTCTCTCTCGCTCTCTCTCTCGCTCTCGCTCTCGATCTCTGTCACTCTTTCACATTACTCACAGTCAGATAGAGTTTCCCTACTCTTCTTTATACTAATATGTATATCTATCTACTTTTCCCTTTCATTCCACATGCCCATCTCTTCATCATTGTTTCTCTTTATTTCTTCATAGCTGTAGTTTCTCTCTCTCTGTTAGGACACAACTTCATTTGTCTCTTTGTATGTTAGTCTTTCCATATTTCTCCATTCCTGTCCCTCTTCTTGAATTCTTAGTTTACACATATTTCTATGTGTTCTTCAAAAAAACCCTTTGGTTTAGCGATTATGGTACTGGACTGTGGATCTAAAGGTCCAGAGTTTGCCTCTGTTTGCCTCTGCCACTGTTGTGTCCTTGAACCTTTACAATCGCTTGAATTGTAGATTGTAACGTCCACATTTATTTAAAACAACATACAAGCATAGTTTTTCTTTAGTCACTGACTGTAACAGTTCTGTATTCACCAATCAGTAAGTAAAGAATCTTTATTTAGTAGTTTATAACAGTGCAAATAGACCCAAAGTTCTGAACATAAAATAAAAACAACATAACATTTACAAGACTATGGACACAAAATACAGCATACAACAGAGCATTCTAACAGTGACAGTATAAAAGAAAAGTAAGTAATTAATAGCATTAAGAACACATCACTGCACCAAATCAACCTATAATAAGCTCTCAGTACTTAAAATAGCAATGCTTTTGTTTATTCAAACTCTAACTCATGTAAATACGTCTTAAACCCATCTTGAAGGGTGCAAAAGATGGTACTTGAAGCATACTCAAGCATAATCTAGTTATTATTATTTTCCTTTTCATTCGTTGTTGTTTTAATGTTGTATGATTTTATTGTTAATTCAACATGCTGGTTTTATGTCATGTTCTTTATTATTATTACTCTGTGGTAGGCTATTCCGCAGTTTAGGACCAAAAATCCTAAATCAAATTGTTGCAGAGCAAGTACACTCCTTCATGGTAATGGTATTCCCTAATGGCTCTGCTGAAAGGCATGTTATATTGTACCAAGATACCATAAGACACCTTCAAAGAATATTAGGTGGATAGTTATACTGTAGTTATGGTAAGCTCACTGTGCATTAAATTAGCTACAGGAAATTATTGGCAGAATTGTGGTCAAAAGAAGAAACTGACAGACAGGGACCACCAGTGTGTTTCACAGCTTGTGAATGAAAATTGATTCGCTTTCAGGAAAGAATTGCTTCAAAAAGTCCTTCAAAACCAATTTCTGACTGAACATTCTGAAGGGAACTGCATTTTGCTCATTATCTTATTGATGGACATATCATTCTTATCCCTATATTTCAAGATGACAATTCTCATATTCACACGGCTGTAAATGTGATGGATTGGCATTATGAACATTCAGGAGCAGTCGTTGAGCTTATTATGATGAGAAATGGGCAAGTGCAAGGACCAAAGCGCCCTTCACAAAGCCAAACGGTTATGACCAGAGGACTAGGTTAGAGCATCTCCAAAATGACAAAGCATAATGGGTGATCTCAGTCAGCAGTGAGTAACTAGCATGGAAGGACAAGCCGTGTACTGACAACAAGTTGTTTGGATGCTTAAGACTCGATGCATGACAGTAACAAAAGCTATCCTGTCACTTCCAATATAAGGACAAACATATTATAAGTAAAACGCTTAACATGGCTCATTGTATTAAAGTAGTGACATATGAACACCAAACTTCTCTCAATTATTACTGGACAGGAAATCTTTGCTGCTAAAATAACGAACATGTGGTCCAAAGGAAAAGTAATAATTTTACAATAAGTGACGTAGGCTTAAATGGGAAGGAAAACACTTAACATAAAAATAAAGAATGTTTAGTGTTCTTAGGTCACTGTCACATTAAGCTTTGTTTACAATGCGCAGTCCTGGCTAACGTAGCATTTGAGCTAACAGACCACAGGGTAGTTGTTTAGATTAATTTCCTGTCATCTAGCCCTTTCTGATCCAGCTGTTATGAGGTACTACACACACCACAAACCTCCGTCTCTCCGTCTCGGACTATTTCCTGGCACTTAGCAGAAGGAAATTTGTCAACACAGCACCCATTGAGTGTCCTACCATTGCTGGCAAGCCACCATCTCGTTCATTTGCAGTGGTCTTGTGAACAAGAATTGTGGATTGCTGTGGACTGGAACAACATCATCTTTAGAAATGAATCCAGGATGTGGTTGGTGGAGGATGGTCGGGTTTGAGTATGGAAGCCTCATGGTGAGCACTTCAATCCTGCCTTTACTATAGAGCGACACACTACCCCATCTGCTGGTGTGATGGATGAGGATCCAGGCAAATGTGACACAGAATACTATATGGAACCTGTTTGCTATGGAACCTGTTTGCATCTCATGGGGTCTAACAGGGTAACGAGAGACTCTTTTTAGTGGTACAGCTTGTTTCAATAAACAGATCCTTTTACTCTAATATTGTAATTATTATAAAGCTTCACTGGATTCCACTTGAAACAACTACTTGTTGAATTTTTTCACTAATCACGTCCTTATATTTAAAACATAAAATTTGTTAGTAAGAACCGGTAAGTAGAATCAAAATGATCTATTTTTAAAACGGATTCTCGGTTTAAGTTTTGAATCGGAAATGGATTTCGACATCCAACCCTAAACACTTCCTTATCATCTTCACACCGGTCTTATAAACAAATACCCAAGTATCTGGACTTAGGCCACTGGTTAAGACCCATCAATCTTAAAAAAAGACAAGAAAAACCTAGACATTGTTGAAGACTAAATGGTCATAAAGTATATTGGAATAGGAAATCTGTTAAAGCAGAACAGAAATGTATTGTCACAGAATATTGACACAGTTTTGTTTGCAGATATTTCAGTAATGCTCTCGTCATGTAACAGAATTTAACAGTCATGTAATATTAAAGATAAAAGATCTGAATTATGTCTTGCTTACTTTATAATAGCCATAACTATATACTGCATTACATTTTCTCTCTGTTTCTCATCTTTTTTTCAGATTTCAGTAATACATTGTTTGCAATCTAGACTCCACTTTACCTGCTGCTAGAGACACAGACATCAGACTTACAGAGAGAGAGAAAGGTAGAAAGAGAGAGAGAGAGCACCATTGGAAAGAAAAGCTTCATTGTGTACTAGAAAGTGTGTAGAAGAAAAGCATGTATGGAAAAGTGCTCCTCTCTTCTTTTATTTTCTCCTTCCATGCTAGCTGCATGTCTAAGTTCCTCAGTTATCCTGGGTAAGCAACATTTCTGCTCATTACATAACATAGATTTTTTACACATTAATTTGACTAAGTCAAATATTGTGCACTCAAAGTGTTTTCCTTGGTCAGTAGATCGATAATAGCCAAACGTGGTAATGGGAATGCCCATACTTATAGCGCAGGGCAGACAGTGCCCCCTGCAGGCTTGTTTATCTACACCATGATGTTGCTTTTTCTTCCATTGTGGTTGCTGTCATGCTCAGATTGACAGACTGGCAAGAACAATCTTGAACCCAAGCATTAGAAAAGTTTAAAGAGAAAACCCATGCAGGCTGGCCAGGCTGGGACTTGGCTCAGGGTTAACAATCGTGCCACTATGTACTTTGTTCCCCAACTTTTTTATCTGGTCTATTGTTACTAGCCAAACAAAACCATCACTGGCCACACCACAATCTAAATAATACATTTATATTTTAATTTATCATTTAAACAATTATATATAATAAATTTGTCTATTACTCATGTATTTTATAGTTCTGCTTGTAATAATTTATTCAGCTTGCAATGTTTATGCTAATCAATAAACTTTATTAATTGTTTTAAATTTGTTTGCTATAATTCAACAGATATGATAGTAAACCAGTAACTGACATTGCACAATAATTCTAATTAAATTAGAAATAAAGTTGGCTATGTAAAGTATGTTATATAAACATAATTGTAATTGATATTAATGTCAATCTGTCACATGTATATTTAGCAGTAGATATAGTTTTAACCTTTGATCGACACTGGATGTTTAAATTGCTGAGACTCTCGCTGTCTTCCAGTGGTGACTAAAAACTCACCTCTTCACTCAGTACTTAAGTGAAGTAAAAAAAATGCAACTACATATTTATAATACAAAACAAACCCTTTGTCTGTGTTTTGTTGAATTCTATTCTCATTTACTGCATTTAGCCAACAACCTTATCCAGAGCGACTTATAACTGATACAGTCGTACAATTCAAGCAATCATGGGTTAAGGGCCTTGTTTAAGGCAGCTTGGCAGAGGACCATCAGGTCCATTCATGTCCAAAGTCCAGTACCTTAACCAAGCTAGGCTAAGCTAGGCTACCACAGTCCCAGACCAAAGATGGAATTAGCAAAAACTCCAAAAGCCAGGATCCATCACGGTGTGAGTAGTGTCAGCGCTTAAGGTATCTTACACTTCTGTAATTGCAGTATTAATATACGCTGTCTTCAAAAAAATAAACTAAGTTCACCAGATGAAAAGATGACATCTTGGATTCCGACTGACACCACCGAAATAAAAGTAAAAGCAATTATAATGCTGACAATAGTCTGGATGGTCCTTTTTGACTTTGGTCTGGAGCACACAGTGTTCACTTAAATAACAAAAGACAAAAATAAATCAAAATAAATTATATATATATAAAGTAATCCCATTCCCATGTGCTTCTTCATACAGTTTTTTTTTTTAATTTGCATTTTTATATCATCGCAACTTTTTTTCCATTTCTGGTTGGACAAATAAAGAACCTGTGTGTTATGTTTGTGAGAATAATGTATCTGAGAACACAGATTCCTTAAATTCCAACAGTAACCTCAGATTGTGAGGCTTCAAATTCATGTACATATGAAGTGAAGTTCAACCATCAGTTATTTGCAGCACTCAGGAAAACAATATTACCCACATAAAGCTCTAGTAATACTTTACTATAAGGCTATAAGTCATTGTGACTACACATAAAGTGAGCATGTGCCATGCATGCCTTCGAGCAAGAGCAATATTTGAACTTGTACAACCCCAGATCAGAAAAAGTTGGTACAGTAAGGACAATGCATATAAAAACAATGCGTTTCTTAAACTTACTTTGGCTCTTATTTCATTGCAGACAGAATGGATCCGAGATACTTCAATTCATTTATTAATAAACATCCATTTCTACGTTACAGGCCTGCAACAGACTCCAAAAATAAAGTGGGACAATGAAGCATTTAGCATTTTGTAATGTTGCCATTTCTTTAAACCACACTTGACAGAAGTTTTGGAACAAAGGATATCAAGTGATTTAGTGTTTTTCTTTCCCATTCTTCCTGGAAACAGGTCTTAAGTTGTGCAAAAGTACAGGGTCGTTGGTGGTACATTTCTCAAAATTATCCACATTGTCTGTTGAGGACAGGTCAGGACTGCAGACAGGTTAGCCCAGTGCCCATACCCTCTTCTCTCACAGCCATTCCTTTATGTGTGCAGCATGTGTTTTTGTATTGTCTTGTTGAGACATGCATGGACGTCCCTGGAAAAGGCAGCATGTGTTTCTGCAAACATAGGAGTGTGAAAGACCTTTGCCAAGGGCACAGACACAGCCACATACCATGACAGGCCCTGGCACTTGGACTTGTTGCTGACAAAAGTCTGGACGGTCCTTTTTTACTTTGGTCTGGAGCACACGGTGTTCACTTATAAATTATATATATATGCAGTTATGTCTAAAGGATCAGAGATCACAGACATTCAGCTTAAGCTTGTGCCCTTGGTCTTCTTCATGAGCTCATCAAGTTTGTGCTATTGTGTGTATTTGCCAGTATGCAAATGTATGAATAGTTCAGGTCTATTTTCACGTGGTTGGCTAGGAAGGAGCTCAGCAAAATAAGATTAGAAGGTGTAAAAATGTAGCCTCCTTGCAACATTGCCATCATAGGTCAACATGCTCAAGTCTCATAGTCCAGAAAAAAACAAGAAAATCAATAGGATTTGGGAAATGTTGCTATTAAACAAATCAACTCATGCCAAACACGATACTCTACAGAACCCCATATAGCATTGATAAGTACAACACATAATATGGTGTTTGGAGAACATCCAGATCACATAGTATGCACTCTGTCTTCACAGACTGTATCTTGGATGCTAAGCAATGCACAGTGGTTAAAAACAACCGATACACAATGCATGCAGGGAATCGGAGATAACACCAGAGGGATCTGCCTTTACTGTTGTTGGTTTTGCAATGGCACACACTGGGTGTGCTACAGTATCCAACCAGTACATGTGCCATGTGGGCGTGTTTCTAATTCCCTTTCTCACCTGCATAAAAAGAGGCAAGCTTGCACATGGAGATTGGTTATATAACAGAAAAGTAATTACTAACCTCTGCCAGCTTGCTTCAGAAACCTGAGAACTTGAGAAGCAAGTTTACCCGGAATCCCTGAGAGGTATGATTTGAAAAAATAATGGACTGCACACTCCTTTTTATCCCATCATTATTGTTCTGCAAATCCCTGTCCCTGATATTAAAAGCTATGTAAAGCAAAAGGTTACACCCAAGTTTAGTTTTAAGACTGAAGCTTGTGAAGCAGTCACATTTCAGGGTAAATTTGATTGTTGTGTAGTATAGTTCAAGTAATAGAGCAATGGCCACAAGAAATTCAAGATAAAAACTTCTAAATCAAAACTTCACAAAAAAATCACCATAAAATAATATCATGTAAAATCAAATAAAATAAAATTAAATAATGCTTCAGGTTAATTGATTATGTGTGCAATATGGTGGGTTGGTTCCCTATGACGCTGGCTATGCAGGGGCTATCCCACAACCCTGTAAAGGATTAAATGGAAAAGACAATTAAGTAAATTAAGGTTTATTTAGTTAATGCAGGGTTGCTATCAGCATCAATGGATTTTTGTGACGAACACAAGGTTGCAGAGCTACATAAGCTTACAGCAAAACTACTCACATACTGTATATCCAATCAGATAAGGCCAATCTAGTGTCATGAATTAACCTAATGAATGTCTTTAGACTGTGGGAGGAAACCAGAGTAAATCCACGCAGACAAAGATAGGATATGATTGAAAACATGATTGAAAACATGATTTAAGCGACTTTGAACGTGGCCCAGTTGTGGGTGCTACATGGGCTGGTCTGAGTATTTCAGAAACTGCTGATCTAATGTAATTTTCACTCCAGTAGCCATAGGTAGGGTTTACAGAGAATGGTTTGAAAAAGAGAAATGGTCTGTGGGCAAAAATCTTTTGTTAATACTAGAGGTCAGAGGAGAAGCACTAGACCTAAACTACCACTCGTTACAACTGAAGTATGAAGAAGAGCAACTCTTAATTCACAACAAATAGAACCTTGAAGCAAGACTACAGCAGCAAACGACCATACCAGGTGCCACTCCCGTCCGATACGAACAAAATTTTGGGATGGAAATGGAAATGTCAGATCATGGCTTGTATGAAATGTATCAATAGCTTGGACTAGTGGTGGTGGTGTAATGGTATGGGGGATATATTCTTGTTACATTTCAGTCCCCATATTACCAACAGAGCATCAATTAAACTCCACAGCATTCCTGGGTATTGTTGCTGGTCCCTTTATCACCACAATGTTCCCATCTGTGAAGTGCCATGACACAAAGCTCAAATCTTCAACATGCCAATGAGTTCACTCTACTCCTCCACAATCACCAGCTCTCTATCCAGTAGATTAAGCACCTTTGGAATGTGGTAGAACAGGAGATTTACATCAAGAATTTGGAGCTGACAAAAGCATGTGCATTAAACTATTATGTAAATGTAATTGGTAGAAGGAGTACACAAACAATGTACTGGAGTTAAAGAAGAGAAACTCATGGTAAAATATTTCTGTGGTAAATTAAGAAGTCCTCCCTTTAGAGGACTTGCACCAAAAGTACAAAAGCATTTACACTTACAAATGTACTGAAGTATTAAAAGAACCATGTCCCATTATCATTGCAGTAAAAATACTATTGGTTTCTTTGTACCTAACTTTAATTAACTAAATAATGTGTGCACTATACTCTAATTGGTGTGCTTACTTATCGTTTCGTTCATCTCACATGTACACCAGATCATTTCAGATTATATATTATTATTATATTGTTTAAATAAAATTATATTATTATATACTATTATTTAGTGTGAGTAAAAAGTAATCTATGCCATGAAGAATAAAGGCGGTTCCGAAGGCACAAGTGGGACCAAGAAAATAAATAAATAAATAAAAATCCCTTTGCTTTTGTCTTTTGTGGATTTTACCTACGTGAAATCCGAGCAGGTTCTGTTTGGATTATGTTATTGGGCTACTGCTTATTTTGTACTATCATGAGATTTACTAGGAAGAATACAAAACACGCTCTGGATAAGGACCGTCTGCTGTAAATGTAAACGTGTAACCCAGTACTACAAGGTGTTTGTTTGTTTATTTGGCTTCTTTAACGTCGCTATCGGCATCAGTGGCCATGTAAGCGACACACACAAGGTTATA
>JAUZSU010028681.1:0-10492 GCA_034780255.1 Parotocinclus maculicauda | reverse complement strand
TGAGAGGTCACAGTCAAATCAACATTGCCGGCGAATGTGTCCAGCCATGTTCGTAGTGTTTCCCGTAGCCGGGTAAGTTACACGCGTGTAGCACATCTAGGGTTATTTTATTCAAAAATTTATTTATTCTAATAATTATTTAATTTCCACTATTGTCTTATATAATATAGTTGTATATTCTCTATAGTACTATACTCTTTATAATATTACATTATTTTTTTTATTTTTTATTACAATTTTATAGATATATTTTCCCTCTGCTTTGAGGAAAAACTCCATTGTAAAACGTGCTATAGAATTAAAATTTGATTATTTTAATATGATTATTTACTTGACTTTAACATTTCCAGAGGGGGAACAGGGTAAAAGGACTAAGATATCCTAAAGCCTTATAGATATTGGAATTTGATAAAATAACAAATCTAATGGTGGCCTAAGACATTTGTACAGTACTGAATAAAACATATGTTCCAAATCCCGGGCTGGGTCATGGATGATATGATTATGAAAACCTGAGTTAGACTGGAATCCATGGTGTTGATGTACCATCTAACATCACCCTCCCATTCCGAATGTGAAAATGACCAGGATATTTATTTTTTGTAAAAGTGACATTAAATAGATGTATGTGGACGAGTTTCTGTAAATGTTTTTACACAAGATATTTACTCTAAAATTAGCTGTTATCTAATCTTCTAGGTCCTTTTATCTCCAGTTCTAACTAGACAAGCAAACACAGCACTGATAACCTTGCTATGACAAAATTTGTTTATTTAAATTTTTTGACGGTTCCCTTAATTTTCACAGGATTTTCTGACATTTCAAAGTGTTTCAGAGGGAAATCCTGAGCCACTGCTCGAATCCGGAGCAGCAGAAACCAAATGTATCTCTGCAGAGGAGAACAGAAGGTCAGCAAACAATTTAGGTTCAAGAGAATTCAAAGGAAAATATAAACTCTGTATGTGTGTGTGTTGCTTCAAACGAGAGCCAGAAGTGCGAGTGTGTTTCCTCTTACCCTGTGCAGTGGAGGCAGGGAGCAGGGGTGAGAAGTCAGTTGGAGGACAGTATGACAGATCGAGGAGAGGTGAAGCACGGGTCAAACTCTGCAACAGCCATTTCCTCCCTGATCCCTATCTCACTCTCCATTACACTACACAACACCTGGGAGTAATACACACACACACACAAATACACACAGGCCTTTAAATGAACGTACACAAGGAACACATGCTCAACTTCACTTATCTTTGGGGAACATAGTACACACTCTCCATATACCACATGCAGGAGCAATCCCATTCACTTTCTGATCTGAGATCTGAACGTATGTGTGTGTGTGAGGGTGCGTCTCCTCATAACCTTCCTCTGATTGTGTTGATGGTTTTTCCCCTCAGTTTAATCAGGCTGGAACTCTCTAAAGACAGATTCAATTATCCTCCACACCTGAACACACAAAGACTCGACTCTCTCAGCACCGAGCCCATTGTTGCTTTAAGCATCAGCCACGCTAATGGGAAATATTGATTCAAATTTTCTCTCGCTTTAACTTTAGCGGATTTTTCTCTTTTTCCGAGCTCGCGGGCGGATTGGGCCAGAATCACAAATGGAATGAGCATTTATTTGATTCCTACTTAATTTCCCTTCAGAGCTCTTAGTCGTTCAGCACGTCCCATTCAAAGTGCGGTCCGCTGATGCTGATGATATGTGTTCGATACGGGTGATAAAATGCATCAGTGAATCACGCAGCTGACTAAGATTTCTGGCCAGTAATCCACATTAGATTATATAGTTTAATGCAAATGTTTGTCCACCTCTGATCAGTGATATTATAAACCATCCATTCATTCATTCATTCCCTTTTTTATTCACTTGATCCTAAACTAGGTCATGGGAGAGCTGTGCCTAACTGGCATCATAGGGCACAAGACATTAACAACGCAAGACAGGGCTCCAATTCATCATAGGGCTCACACACTTACACACTCATTTACTAGGGCCAGTTTAGAGACACCAATTAAGAGAGATACCAAACGCATGTCTTTGGACTGTGGGAGGAAACTGAAGTACCCAGAGTAAACCAACGCAGACACAGGGTCTAATATAAAGAGATAATGTCAGAAATTAAATAAAGTTGCCAGAGATTGACCGATATTCATTAAGAATAGCTAAATATGTGTGTTGCTATATTATATATATATACACGGGGCAACACGGTGGCTCGGTGGGTAGCACCGCTAACTTACAGCAAGAAGGTCCCCGGTTCAATTCCAGAATGGAGCAGACTGGGTCCTTTCTGCGTGGAGTCTGCATGTCTTCCCTGTGTCTGCGTGGGTTAACTCTGGGTACTCCGGTTTCCTCCCACAGTCCAAAGACATGCGTGTTAGGTTAATGGGTGTCTCCTTAGTGTGTTAGACACCTTAGTGTGTGACTGTGTGAGTATGTGCCCTATGATGGATTGGCATCCCGTCTAGGGTTGTTCCTGCCCTTGCGCCCAGAGTTGCCGGGTGGTCACCGGCTACCCCACGACCCCATGTGGATTAAGTGGAAGATAATGAATGAATGAATGAATTATATATATGCACGGTTTACGATATAGTGGGCTAATTGTTACATAACGGCAGTGTGAATTGAGGGGGGACCTGCATTCCTTGAGCTAGAAAAGTACTTTTATCCTATCCATAATCTACTATACTATACTGTCTCCTTATTCATGGTAATTATCTCTCACTCTTTTCTTGGCCTGTACTGTACCTGACCTTTCATACATTTTGCCAGTCTTACTTCTTTCCTCTTTCTCCTATGTATTTCTGTATACTTTTCTCAGCTTGCCTTTCTCATTGTCTTACTTCTCCCTTCTATCAGTCTAATCTTTCTCTTTCTCTTTGTTATCTCTCTACTTATCTGTTCCTCTTTCTACCTTCCTCACTGCCTCGTCTCTTCACATTTCCTCCCTTCCTCTTTGTCGTTTTCTTTCTCCTTTTCCATCAGTCTTATCTCCCTCTATCTCACCCCTTTTTTTCTGTGTCCTCTCTCTCCCTCTCTCTCAGGCAGGCATTAAGATTCAGGAGTCCAGCCGGAGTGAAGAGCAGTAGATTCATCATGATCTAACCCTACAGTGTACGTTGTCCACACACACGAGTGCACAGCAGATCACTCCATAAATCTCCGTCCATAACGCTCAGCTCACTAGCTAGAGCTCACTCTGTTCAGACTGAGGAGGCGTCGACATCTACATGCCGACTCTGAACGATCGGAAATCATGCAGTCTCTGTGCATGGGAAAATCCATAAATTGTTGGTCAGACATTTTAAAACACAGTTCTCCAGAGGGTACCAAATGTCTTGAGATTCACTGAGCAAAGGTGGCCTCCCTTACCTCACATAAAGCCAAATGTCCCTGCATATGGCGGCCGACTTGGTAAGACAGCTCCACCAGGATTCAAACCTGAGTCCCCATGGTGGTGGACTCGAGTATTATAGATCACACAAGCATCTTGCATCTTGCATATCCAGGTATATTCTACTATATTTAACATCTATCCCATTGTGCAGTAACCACATCATGAGTGGCATGGTGGCAAAGAGAATACCACCAACTGCACAGTTCCAGAGTATGCTCAGTCTCCACCAGTGGAGTTTGCATGTTCTCCCTGTGTCTGTGTGGGAATCCTTCAGATGTCCTCACACGTTCCCAAGAAAAGCGACTGTTGTGTTTGTGTATATCATGTTTTTATATACTTGTGAGGACCAAATGTTCCGACAATTATGGCAGATTTGATTTGTGTCTTCACTTCTTTACCAACATTTTTTTCTATTCTTTTTTCAAAAACAGCAACGTTTATTTCAAAAACCAAAGACACCCAAAGATTTGCTCTAGGCTACTTAGGTTAGGGTAAGGTGTAACAGTAATTAGCTATCATTGTGTAAACAAAATATTCTCACAAGGATGGTAAGACAAACATTGGCGAGCACTCCAATGGATCGACCCCCTGTCTAGGGTTGGTTCCTGTCTTGTGCCCTGTGTTGCTGATTAGGCCCTTGCTCCCTGTGATAATGAATTGGAATAAGCATGTATGAAAATGAATGAAAGAACAAATGCTGAATTTGAATTTAAGATAATTTAGCTCATACCAAGTCCCACTCACTTTTGTTTCATTTTAATAAAGACATCCTTAGAAATGAATCTACATCTGGACACTGATGGTACTGTAACCAATTTAAAAAACTGCTTTGCTTTCATAGCAACTAAAGGAATAAATACATAAATGTCCCATACATACAAAGTATGATCTTTATGATTGTTTGTGAATATACCTATGTATTTATTTGATCAGGATTTAATTACATGTTCTTGGGTATGTTCATGCTTATGAGGTAACACTATGTTTGCTTGTTTATTTGGCTTATTTAACGTCACTATCAGCATCAGTGGCCATCTCAGCCATACACACAAGGATATATCCATAAACAAGTTCATCTCAAGACTAGTCATACACACACACACACACACACACACACAAGTCAATGCCAATTTTGAGTAATCAATTAACCTAACACGCATGTCTTTGGACTGTGGGAGGAATGTGGTGTACCCGGAGTAAACCCAAGCAGACACGGGGAGGACATGCAGACTCCACACAGAAAGGACCCAGGCCGCTCCACCCTGGGATTGAACCCGGACCTTTATGCTATGAGGCAGTGGCACTACCCACCGTGCTGCCCCATCAAGTGAGTGGCATCTATCCATGAAAAAATGCCTTGTTGATGGCAGGGGTTTAAAGGAGAACGGCCAAATTGGTTTGAGCTGACAGGAAGGCAACAGTAACTCAAAAAACAACTTATTACTGCAGAGCATCTCTGGATGCACAACACGTCAAATCTTGAAGCAGATGGGCTACAGCAGCAAAAAAAAACTGTGCCACTGCTGTCAGCTAAGAACATGTAACTGAAAAAAACAATCACTGGTTTGGTGGATATTTTCTTGGCACATTTGGGCTCCTTAATACTAGGTGAACATAGTTTAAATGCCACAGCCTACCTGAGTATTGTTGCTGACCACGTTCCTTCATTTATTACCACAATGTACCACCTTCCAATGGTGATTTACAGCAGGACAATAACACACCGCATCACAGAGCTCAATCTCAAACTGGTTTCTGGAACATGGCAATGGGTTCACTGTACTCAAATGGCCCCCACCAGATCTCAATCCATTAGAGGGGATGTGGTGGAACCATTTAATTTATGTGTAGCTGACCACAATCTCTGACGAATGTTTCACCTTGCTAAATCTATGCCATGAAGAATTAAAGCAGTTCTAAAGGCAAAATGTGTAAACCAGTACAAGAATGGGGTACCAAATAAAGTGGCCACCGATGTACATGTGCTTGAACTTTGCCTGAACAGACATGTGGCACATACCTGTATATATAAATTTGTTTATCAGACAGACATCAGACATGATGTTAGGTGAAAATGGAAAACATCAATGACATCAGTGAAAGGCCATACAGTTGACTCCATTTTGCAACGAGCCACATGCAGGGACTCTAGGGAAAGAGCTGACCTATTTTAATTTTCCTACAGCCCACTGGAGCCGCTGTGACAGATCAGGCACACGGCTGCCATGAAGCAACAAGAGAAGAGGGATTTTCAGAGGCAATGGGGAAAGATCTGTGAGCTGGACATTATTTGGTGTCAAAAGGCCAGACCTTTTCATCAAGGCAGAAGGACTGGATCGCACTCAATCACGTTTATGATCTCTGTTCATTTCGCGTCAAGGCCACTACAAATGCTCCGCACACATTTCTAGCCTGTTCAAATAGCGCGTGGATGATGTGAGATTAAACCAGGCATTTTCAAGGCCAGTCCTACACCAAAGGACACTAGGGGTGGGAGGTATGCCAGTAATAAGTTCATATGATATGGATTTTGATGATGAATGGGTTTCCCCTGGGTCCCAGTTTCCTTCCACTTTCCAAAAACATGACAGCTGTTGAAATGGTCACACATTGCCCTGAGTGTTTATGGCATAAAGTCAAAAAACAAAGCTTTTAGCACTTGATTTGACTCTGCCCAAATGTGTTTGCATCAGTGACAAATGTCCAAGCTTTATTTCCACCTAAACTGGTCATCCTTTCGCCAATTGATTCATTTTGGCCAACCCCAAAAAACTTGCCGATTAGCAATGGCCCCTTGCCTCTCACCTGGCTATTCATTGGTCACCCCCCATATATAGTAGTAAAATGACAGCGGATGTACTGCACTGTAGATCTATACTCAGTCTAATCCTCCATCTGATGAGCAAAGCTTAACCACATACCAACTGCTCTTTCATTAACGTGCTGTGAACTCTCATTTAAATAAGACCAGTCCAGTACGGATGAATAATTACACCAGATTTTGCATTATTCATTATTGCATTACGGGAACACAGGCTCAAGCTGCTATATTCTGAAGGGTGGGACTTAAATACCAGCTTTAAAAACCGAGCCTGCGATTAAATCACACTTTCAGAAAAATCAGAAGACGCCGATTCTGATATGCATCTGAAATAATTTATAAATAATATTTATATATAATATATATTATATATATATAATTTATTTATTAATTGACCTGATAAAGGCGGCAAAATATACTTCTTGCCTACTTTGACTCCTTTAAATAGTAATAATAAATTAAATGTAGGCAAATTCATTCAATAAGTGATTTACACTTTTATCATGTTGTCTTCATCTCTACTATACTGTAGTACCAAAGTCAACAATAAAGGCATTCTTTAAAGATCCTGTATGATTCTCACCTCCGTATCCTGTCTTGCGTCTGACAGTCAGGTTGACGTGGCCCTGCTTGGCCGCCTGCTGCATGAGCTGCACCACCAGCTGGTGAGATTTGCCCACCACAGCTGTACCGTCCACACAGATCAGCTCATCTCCAGAGCGTAGACGCCCATCTTCATCTGCTGCTCCATACTTCACAATGTGGCCGATATAAATCTGAAGAGGACGGAACAAGATGAGTATTAGAGACTTGATGACAAAAGTAGGTGTAAAATCTAGGATCCTGTAATGTTTTAATATCCAGATTGGATATTAACGAAGTAAAGGGAAAGAACTGAGGGTCTGGGACACCCATATTCAGCAACGGTGAATTAAGTATCATGCTCAAGGTTCAAACGGACTGGAGATGGCAGATGTTCCTGTTATTAGTCTTATCAGAATATAAGCGTAGGTGTCTCTCGTGTGTAGTAACATTTACTTGCTCTCAATTTAACAATAAATCCTTTGGTCTTAATGAATTAAAGCATGCTGCCACTGTTGGGCCCTTGAGCCAGCCCCTTCACCTTGATCTGCTCAGCTGAGTAGTAAGTCGTTCTAGATAAGGGCATCTGTTAAATGCTGTAAATGTAACGTAGACCTATAAATCTCTAAGACCAAATCAACCTACCAAATAAATCTCTTTCCTCACAGTCGAAACTAGAATAGTTTCTTAGTAATAATCTTGGCACAGAACATTGGTCGCTTGGGAGCGACTTTTCTAAGATGACTACTAAGTTGAAAGCAAACGCAGAGTTTTAGGATTATTTCGACCACACACACCCTGTACAATTCCTGCCAAACACTGAGGGGATTGTAATGTGACATGTAGCTCATTGGATGTCATAAACAAACCGTAAAGTCTGAGGGTGAGGCCTGCCAAGTTCCATTTGGAACATCTTCAAACGTCTACAGATTCATCTTTGTAGTTGTGAGAGAGAGACAGAGGGAAATGGCTTCAAAAGAGAATCGGGCTTCTCTAATTAGAATTTTAGTGGAAAACACAGTGGAATTCTTCAAATATGTGAAGTATTCAAACTTCTGCCTAGCTTTAAGCCAGCAACTTGGTATATGATAGCCAAAAAGACAAAAGAGTTGGTAAAAATATACTTGACATGCCCTTGAACGGCAGCTCTGCTGAAATTTTTTTGTAGTCAACATTCGTACCACTGAGGCAGAGGTTCAAATCCCAGTTGGATCCCATGCTGGAAGTAGCCAGGACCCGTCAATACAGATATTACTCATGATTTCATCACAAAGAAGCTCAGCCAATCATTACAGCTGAATGCACTCACCTGCTCAGCAGCCTCGGAGCATGCCAGTGTGCTTCAGAGAGATGCAGAGCAGACAAAGACTGAATGGTTTTTATATAGAAAGCACTGACTGGTTCTGCTGAACACAGACTTAATTTTGAGAAGAAAAAAAAACATTCCTAAGTACCTTGCATTTCATACTTTATTTCTGCAGTCTTGCTTTTCTCTAGTGAGCAGTACCAAGCCTGGCTCCTTCTTACCATATTTTAACTGTTTTTTAATGTTGGTAATCACATTTTCAATGCATTGTTATGGGCTGTATCCCAAATAACTCCCTATTCACTATTTTCTATTATTTATATACAGTAGAACACCATTAGCCTATAGGAAACAGTATTGGTAGGCGTGGTAAATGTGTTTGAACATTTCTGTGCGTGAACAGCGTGAATTACACACAGTGTTGCATGGAACACAATATAACGGCAAGGTCAGTTAGTTTAGTACAACATTTTTTTAAATTCCTAGCTTTAGATTGAAAATTGTAAAAAGATTGTGCTACACTAAATAGTTTAAATAATTTCTGTTAATTTCAAAGTAAGCATGTTAAGCTTTTATTTAGGTTTAGATTTCTTTTATTTTGGCCCATTGCAACTATCGGTTTGTCCTGTCCTATACATTTTATTATCAATTACCTAAATAGTAACCTCTCAATAATACAAACATCGAATTTAAGTTCAAACAGAGCATCAGAATGGGGGAGAGAGGTGATTTAAGTGACTATGGTTGTTGATGCTAAACAGACAGATTCAAGTGTTTCAGCACCTGCTAATCTACTGAAATTTTATCTCTTCAGTTTACATAGAAATGATCCGAAAAATACCCAGAGTGGTTCAGGATATGAAACTGTAATAAATAATAAAATGTGTAGCAACTGAAATGAAAAGAAAAAAATGTTTGTACTCACAGGTTCTCCTGGTTCATTTCCTCCAAGGATCCGGAAGCCGAAGCCTGTATCTTTTCTCCATAGGAAAATATCCTGTTCTTGGTAATCTGGCACTAAAAAGGAAAAATATAATCCAAGGTCTTGATCAATTCACCTGCAGCATGACGCAAATGGTCTGAATCATTCCTACTGTTCCCCTGCTTTTAGTTTCAGCAGCTGGCAAGAATGCCATAAAAAAGGCAGTGGCGCACCTAAAAATGTCATCATTTAACAGTTGCACCTGCAATTGGACCCAATCAGAATTACAGTCAGGTTCAATCTTTCATTCAGCCTTACAATCAACAGGCAGGCCTGCGGCAGTGGCCATTACAGTGTGAAAATGATCCTGTAAATCACTGCAGCAAGAATAAAGTAATAGTGAACTAAAGCAGAAACACGCAAAGAGTGAGTAACCGTCTCATGTATACAGACTCGGCAATTCTTTCATTTACTTTTGCTTTGCCAATCGATAAATAAAAACATTATTGCCCTACTAAAGTATTAACAGTTATTACAGAGATTTAGAACTGCATATGCACTGCAAGAAAAGTGCCATGCCAGTTTACCAAATGTAGGTTCCAGTCAGTTGGACCTGTTAATATTGCAAACTTGCAACTTTGTGGCAAAGAAGTATTACTTCCCTACGGCAAGTTTTGCCTCCCCCAATACTGGGCCACACTGCCAAACTTGAATGTGAACTGGAAGCAAATGTATATAAAACTTAGCATATTGCCTTTAAACAGCAGGGTCAGAGTAACGCATGGGGGATCAAGTCCAGAAGAATACCCATGGTTCTGAATGCGACATTCAGATAATGTGTGTCTACATAGCAGTTATATAGCATTACATCCATAGCCATATTATAAAGACTTACCAAAAAGGACTTGACTGGAATTTTACATGATAATATATGTAAGTGATTACAATATTAGAGTGAAAATGTAAGTTTATTGGGAAAAACCTTCCAAATAAAAGGAGCCTCCAGCCTCGATACATGATGAGATACGGTTTGGCATTAAGGGAAACGTGTTCTGCAAGGTTTTCTGTGGCACATATGCAAACACTGTAGTGCCTCATCCCATCACCCCAGCACTTGGAGCAGTGTGATGATCCACTGAAAAGGCATGACTGAGGCCAAGTAGAGGTTATATTGGCATGTTTAGCAGCGAATGATCTCTCACTAAGAGGTACACTACCCAAAGCCTCAGAGAGCCTTTTTATAGGGCAGCAAGGGAAGCATTTTACGCATGTGGTAAGAAGAAGAAAAAATTAAATAAAATAAAATGAAAATTATAAATGATATATATATATATATATACACATATACATACACACACATATACACACACATACACACACATACACACACATACACACACAGTCCATTCCGGTTAATAGGACCACCAGTTAATGGGACCAGCCACTTATTCGGACCAAATC
>JAUZSU010028660.1:0-10493 GCA_034780255.1 Parotocinclus maculicauda | reverse complement strand
AACATTTAATATGTTACATAGCACGTCCTGTCTTGTAACATAGGGCATGTTCGTTTAATCAGACCAGCCGGTTATTAAGACCAAAACGATCGCGTCCCGATGTAATCCGATTAACCGGAATCGACTGTATATGGATATAGGAACATATTTTCTTCAGGTGCCAAATCTAAAGACAGAGGGGACATAACACCATAGGACGCCTATAGGGTTAGACATCTAAAAAATTATTTCAAACGGCCTTTTCCAGATATAATTGTACAGGGGACCAAATTCTGGTACATTTTCCTGAGTTCTGGTGCATCTTGTAGGTTAGCTTTTCCATAGGTAACCATTTGTTGATCTGCTTAAACCACATCTTTTTGGAAGGAACGTCTGTTTTAGACCATAATAACAGAATGCACTTTCTAGCAAGGTAGAATAAAATATGTAGGAAACTAATTATGTCCTTGTCTAATGAGGGGTCTACAGCATTTAAGAGACATGGTAAATTGAATGCCTCTTATTTTTTGTATGGCCAAATGAATTTCCTTCCAGTATTTTTGTAGTTTGGTACATGACCAGAAGACATGTAGAACCGTTGAAAATCGTTTTCAACCCATATTCAATTAAATACACTACAAAGACAAGATGTTTATTGTTCAAATGGATACTTTATTGTTTTTTGCACAGTCACTCATTTTGAATTTGTTTCCTGCAACACGTTCCAAAAAAGTTCAGGGGCATGTTTACCACTGTATTACATCACTTTCTTTCAACAACACTCAATAAGTGTTTGGGAACTGGACATTAATTGTTTAAGCTTTGTAGGTGGAATTTTCACTTGACTTCAGTTTCCTGTGACAAACAGCAAAAGTTTTAAAATTGCTGTGTTGATAACATTTAATTCACAAGAGATCTTGAAAATATGAGTGTCGCTCTTTGAGACAATTCTGGTCTTCTCTGATACGATATGTGACCACCCCAAGTTTTTTCAATGGGAACGTCGTCATGTTGCATATCAAAGAAAGCCAGAATTGTCACAGAAATTGAATGCCACAGTCAGATTTGCCATAACGTTTGTGGTTCAAGAGCCTTGCGGTTCGTCACAGGTAACTGAAGATAGGTAGACTTCTGAACCTGGGCATTAGACCAACATTAACGGGATTCTGCATTCGCACAGGGCATTCTGTTCAGAGACAAGGCCAATTTCAATGGTGTGGAGGTACTGGAGTGAAGAAAATCCTCACTGTACAGTAGACACCAAAGTTGTAGGCGATGTTAAGGTTATAGTTTGGTGTGGAATATGGGGCACCCACGTAATCAGACCCCTTTTTATCGACCAGAACCTAAATGCTCAACGTTACTGGACAATGCTAAAGGAAACAGTGTTCCCATCCAAAGATGGCAGTTTCCCCTTGTATTTCCAACAGGATGGGGATCCACCAAACTACAAAGCAAGTGTTCGAAAGTGGCTGGATAATTAATTGGATTGGCCATCATGGACCTGTGAAATGGCTGCCTAGATCAACCGACCTCACACCACTCAACATTTATCTCTGGGGTGATCTAAAAAAATTGTGTATACTGAAAAATTCCGCAACAAACACCACCTTTAGAATCATAGAGGCTTGTGGCAGCATTTGTCCAGATATTCTTATGTGGGTTCATAACAACTGGATCCTGCGCCTTCAGGCCTTTGTTCAGAACCAGGGACAGCAGACTAAACACATTATTTAGCTGCTACTTTCTTGTTTTGATAACTTGTGAAATGTAAGAGATAATACAAATATGATTGTGTCAGATTATTTATGGGATAATTATGGTCTTATTTGATATGTTACATGATCAACTTCGGATTGGAAAAAAATCTTGCCCTTGATCCAATATGGCAGCTTTCAGAAACAATGAAAATGACATATCTGCATACCCCAGCAAGTAATTGGGGAGGAAAGATAGGCCCCCCAATTCAGATATGTCGTTTTCATTGTTTCTGAAATAAAAAGGTGTCTTTTGCCTTTTGACTCACCCTGTATATGCACCAGGCCTTACTTTGGTAAAACCTTTTCAATCTTAATTATAATATAGAGTTACACTCACAAATGCCACCTAAAAATTACTATACAAAAAAGATGCCTTATGAAGTGGTATCAACTTGACGACTTGACCATCACTTAATTAAATCAACAAATAAAAATAAAAAAGTGTGCTAGGGTCAATCATGATATGGACTTGTATCAGAGCCCTTGGCAAAGGTCCTTTACATTTCTGTTTTCCAGCATATTTTTCAGGAATGCCCATGCATTTTCAAAAAGATAATGCAAATCCTCTTGCATCATGCAGTCCTAACCTGTCCCCAATAATGTTTGCTGAAAGCAGTTACAGGTCATGGGTGAGAAGAACTCTACATTGCCTGGTGGAATGTCCTGACTAGCTAAACATTCCAAATCATGCTTATAATCACATCATAAAATGTAATTCTTTACCCAATTACTAGCCAGACCTCAACCACACTTTTTTTTTGTGATGCCTGTAAGTGTAGGATTGGATAATTATTAACAAATAAAATTAAGCTGATCAGACAACTTTAAATATCCTGAGTTCATACTGTCTACAATTAAATACAGGCCAAAGTACATGTAAGGAGCAGTGTTTTATTTGTATTTATTTATTTAAGTATTTGCATTTTCCATCCCGTCCCAACTTTTGTTTGGGAGTAGTGCAGCTCAAACTTGTGACTAGCAAACCTCTGGGTACTACAGTAGCTATCAAAAACTTATAATTTCATTAGAGTATTGCTACATTTGAAAACTCAGTATTTTTGTTCAAATTGGACATAAACATTATGAAAGCACACTTGAACGGAGATTATTTGAGTGTTGATTGTTAGTTTAATTCATTGGCCCTCAGCAAACTGTAGATTTGTTAAGTAAATTCAGTGTAAAGTGGACCTTACCAAAAACTCCTCACCAGAATCTACAAACACCACGCAAACATCAGATTTATTAGTAGAACGTGCATGTTAATTAATGACAATCATTCACAAATTGGGTGTGAGCACACGGTCCTTTATAAGTAACATGCACTTACTATAATCCACAGGCACAAATAAATGGCAACCACACAAAATTCACCAAAATGTCACACAAAATTCGAATTGACACCTTTTATTTGAGAGTCCGCAGAATGTTGAGTACTAAAAAAACGGCTTGACAGCAAATTACAGGTACTACTGTATATAAAACCCTTCTCAGTTTCCTCACTTACCAGACCAGTCTAGAATTTTGATGAACATGAAACTTTAATCTAAAAACCTGGCCAGTGGTACTTTATCAAATAGGCTGTCTATCACAGATGAACGAATCAGCAATATTACTGGTGGAGCATATTTGTCAGATAATATTTATGGTGGTGACTGACAGGTGTACCTAAATGTGAATGACCATTTGACATTTGCATGATTATTTATAACATAATATAGAAGAAAAGTAAAAAAAATTTTTTTTTTTTTTTTTTCAAATCAAAGTCAACATTTATCTAATAATTAAGTTTTGATCATTTGTTTAATGATAACAGTACTAATCATTTTCATTGTGTGTGTTTTATGGGCTCTGACGTGTAGCTACAATAATTCAACACAGATCTGCCCTGTACAGCTCTCACAAACTGCTTTATGATATTTGTCACAAACAAACTGATTTTTATTCTGCTTAGTAGTGTAGCTTCTATTCTGGCATGTCTGGTTGTGCACCTTGCGTGTTGTGCGCCATCATCTGAAAGAGGTTCTTGTATTTTTCTAAAGCTGTATTGCTGTTTTTGGTAAATGAAAAGGTTACGTTCTTTTGGGATGTTTTCTGAATTAAACAGTAGCCACCACATCATGGTGAAGTGCTGGAATGGCAGTTCAAAAAAAAAAAAAAAAAGAGTTGAGACAAGAAGCCATTCACAAACCTATATGGGCAAAATCACAGAAGTGACCCAAGCAAATGCAAATCCAGAAACTGGGTAGGGAATATACATTTTTATAGAAAACAAACTGGCAATGGAGTGCATATTTAGTATAAAAAATATTTAATATGGTTTAGAACTATTACAACAGAGGAAAAATTATATAGATGCATGTAGTACAGTTCTGTGTAATAAATTATACTTTACAAGTTACTGACCAATGCCATGTTCCATGTTGTTGTATTGCATTGCAATACAACATAAGAAAATACAATGTTAAATAGCATGTGCAATAGAAGATGAACACTCCTTTTTCAATGTTGATGAGTGAGAGAAATGGACGGGCATGAAGAACTGACTGACTCTGACAAGTGCAAATTGTTTATCCCACACAACTGGGTCAGAGCTGTCTGGAAATAATAAAGTTTCTTTTATATCACATGGCTTGATGGGTATGCACTGTGGATGGGAAGACAACATTGTGTGCTCTGGGCCTTATTCTGCTGAAAAACCCTGTTTCAGCAACTTGTAGATGGTGACAGTGCACAGTTACCACTGTGACCTTACAGCTCCAGAGAACCCCGGTTGCCCAGTTTGAAGTTTAATTGTCTGCACACATTAAAAAGTAGCTTGCATTAACATGCATTGCTTAAGTAAAGTCCTAGTGTAAGTGATAGTGTACATGTGCCCAACGACGGACTTATTGTTTAGTCCGTTATGATCATGTTAAGCCTCTAGACTCAACACTCATAACTTATTTGGCCTTTTTGTATTTAACACTTCTAAGATGTCTGCGATGTTCTCTGTGTGAAAGTTGATACATTTAGTACACACCAAATAGGTTTTTGTTCTTGATATTGCAGAATGTTCACTTTGGTCTGGTCAATTTCTATTTTAAGTATATTCTTCCCAACACGATCAAACAAGTGGAGAACAGACAAGCGAGATCATCTCAAACTGCTAAAGCACATTCTCAAAATATCTAAACATGAAGATAACAGCAACTATGAGTGCACTATGCACAGGAAGAAGAATGAGTAAAAATATACAGTATGAATCAGAACAAAGCACAACATACATATTGCTTATGGAGAAGTGCAAAACTATTTTCTTACAGGTCTGTAGCAGTGCGCTGTTTGTCCATAATATTGTCTGTGTGAATGATAGGTATACTTTTAGTTGAACAGTCTGTTGCTCTGTCACTACCCTCTCCCTCTTCACAATGCTCATTGGAGTTACTCTCTTCTTCATCCAATCCATTACCGGTACTGCAGGAGCTGTAGCTGTCAGAAGAACTTGATGTCTCATCTTCAGAGTATACTTCAGCCCCATAAAAAATGTATCTATTTGGAAATTGAAATAAGTACTGGAAAGCTGTGAAATAAAAGCATTAATAATTAGTAAGTATTAAGTAATCAAATAAAAATACTACTTATGGTGCAACTAAATGACTGGTTGACAAGTCGAAAGCTTTTAATACATAAAATGATTGCCTTTGATAATATACATTGTAATTGTCACAAAGTTACTATTGCTACATGGAAAATAAACAACTGTAAATCTTACCACCAAGGTTTTTGCTGATTGGATTTTTGCATGCTTTCCCCATCCAGCTTTGCTTCCTCACGTTAATGCTGTGACATCTAATCTTTGGATCTTCTGCTGTGTCTCTCTCACTTATAGTTTCTTTTTCATATTGTGGATGCCTTCTAAAAGTCTGTTCCATTGTATTTGAGGTCAGTGGACAAAGAGTTGAACCTGTTAAAGGTTTTACTGAAATTTCGCTGACGCTTCCAAGCTCTACATGAGGTTTTGTTTCCATGGGTGCACAAGGTGATAGATCCATTTCCCCTTCATTACCAAAAGGTGCATTTGGATAAGGGTTTATAACTGTCTCTGATCCATCAGGAATTGTCTTGTGTCCAGTGACAGCCGTTTCTTGAACCTTATATATTTCCACCTCAGGTAAAGTAGATATCAGGGGAGGAGGTTTCTCTGTAATTTCACTGAGTCGATACGAATTACAGCAAAGCTGGTTAAAGTCCCCACCCAGACGATGACACAGTTCGTTCACAATAACATCACAGTCTCCCAGCAACTCCACATCAAAGTTTAAGTGGGGTAACGGCTCACGGTTGATCAAAACTTGAGGCACTCCATGGGGAATTGAGCCTTAAAAGAGAAATAAATATACATGGTGATTTGTGAGAACTTGACAACATGGCTAAAGAAAGTGCAATAAAAAATGTTTCACAACAACATTTACTTGGACAACGTGCATTAACACACAGTGGGGAAAATAATTACTGCCAAGTTTGCAAATTTTACCACCTACAAAGAATGGAAAGGTTTTTAATTTTTATTGTGGGTACACTTCAACTGTGAGACAGAATATAAAAAAAAAAGTATTAAATAAGTATTTGATCATCTACCAACCAGCAAGAATTATGGCTCTCACAGAGCTGTTAGTATTTCTTTAAGAAGCCCTCCTGTTCTGCACTCATTACCTGTATTAAATGCACCTCTTAATTGTACCTGTATTAAAAAGTCATGCCAAGTCAAGTCAAATGTATTTATACAGCACTTTTTACAATGGGGCATTGTCTAAAAGCAGCTTAACAATATTATATTATCTTAAAAGGCCAATGGACGACAATGGACAGGAAAAACTTCCTGAATATAGAAGGAATAAACCTTGGGAGGACCAAGACTCAAAAAGGGACCCATCCTCCTTGGGTGGTCTAGATGTTAATTGAAATAATTAAGTTGTAGTAATAGTAAGAATTAAGTAAATAATACAATTTAAAGTAATAATACATTTTTTATTTAATAAAGTTGATATAAAAGTATTGAGTATTGAGCAGCAAGTTATCACAGGCATCTCCTCATAATTGAATGATACTGAAGGGAGTAACTCGCACTGGTGTGGAAAGAGCATGGTGGGACTGGTTTCTGTTGATAAATACCAGTAGAGTGATGCTGAGTTGGAAGAACATCTAAGTGTGTGGTGCTGGAACTGGTACTGGAACATCAGCTCGGAGAGAAAAGAGAAAACGTAGTAACTTATTGTAGACCTGCACATGGCTAGGATGGACTATGGGACAAATGGCAAGCAACAATGAATGGCGCAATTATAAGAAAATGGAAGAAACACATCATGTCGGTCAGTCTTCCTCAGTCTGGGGCTCCATGCAATCTCTCACCTCGTGGGGTAAGGATGATTCTGAGAAAGGTAATAAATCAGCCCAGAACTACACTACACCACAGTCTTGAAAATGACACGGCGTTATGCATTTAAATTCTGCATGGCATGCTCACACCAGCAAATGTCCAGGCCCTCTTGAAGTTTGCCATTAAACATATGGATGATCATGAGAAGGCATAGCAGAAGGTCATGGAGAACACTGTCTCAACCGAGGAGGGAAGGAGTAATGTATCACAATATTTGGCCAACAGCCTCCTTCCCTCAGTAAGATAATTGAAGATAGGCCATGGCTGGGTCTTCTAACATGTCAATAACCTGAAACATACAGCCAGGGCAACTTTTGTTTTGGCTCTGTAAGAAGAATTTTAAGATTCTGGAGTGGACTAGCCAGTCTCCAGACCTGAACCCAATAGAAAATCTTTGAAGAGAGCCGAAACTCAAAGTTGCACAGGAACAGCCCAGAAACCTGAAAAATCTGGAGATGATCTGTACAAAGGAGTGAGCCAAAATCATGGTCAAATAACTACAGAAAACGTCTAACCTCTGCAAACAAAGGTTTCTGTACCAAATAATTGATGTTTTTCTATTGTACCAAATACTTATTTTATGCGCTAAAATTCTAATTAAATTAATTATTTTAAAAGCATAATGTGATTTTCTTTAGATTCTGACTCACAATTGAAGAGTACCCATGATAAAAATTACAGAAAAACCGGCAGTGTATCAATACATATTTTTTTCAACTGTAGACCTTATGTCTTTCTTTCTGATAAAGTTACTATTTTTTTATTATTAAATTCATTAACCTACTTCTACCACTCCATATATTAACTTGCCTTTGGAGTTAAAACAAGCTGAGAAACAACATCTGCTTCTTTGCAATGCACAATGTAACATGCAAGCAATGCAGCACTGTGAAAATGCCTGTTCTCCAATCTGAACTTTAATGACCATATTGTATTTATCAATCCTATATTGGATACTGTAGCATATAGGGTATTAAATAAATAGTTTTTACAATAAACGAATGCGTTTAAGAAACACTAATGACCACAAACTGATTTGCCATATTGTATACTGCAACCCCAAATCAGAAGTTGGCATGGTAGGAAAAATAAAGGCAGTGTTCCTTACGATTAATTTGACTTCTATTTAATTGCAAACAATATGAACCCAAGATATTTCAAGACGTTTCGTTTGGTCAACTTGGGCAATTTCTGCATTTCAGGCATGCAACACATTAAAAAAAGTGGTCAGTTTAGAGCTAGTAATGAATGTGATTTCAAACATTTGATTTCAATCAGTGATTATAATCATGATTGGTACAAAAGCAGCTTCACAAGCTTATATTGTATTAGAAACCAAGTTGAGCATGCCTAGGGCGACAGTGGAAAGCAAAAACTAGAAGGAAGAAACTTTGGAAAGACCAAGACTCAAAAAGGGACCCATCCTCCATGGGTGGCGTAGATGTTAATTGAATAATTACGTTGTAGTAATAGTAAAATTAAGTAAATAATATATTTGAAATCAATAACAACATTTTAATTAATAATAAAATTCAAAATAAGTAACAAAATAACTTTTTGCCTGTTAGCCTTTGGTCTTGAGCACACTATTTTTCTAGAGAGAAATGGCACTGCTTATGGACATTGTTAACAAGTGTTCTTTTTTTAAACAGTAAGGTTTTAAGTCAAATTTGTGAATGTAACACTGTATTGTAGTGCCTTGTCCATGTGGTTATATCAGCTATAGCTGAATGGCAGTTCTTGATTCAGTGCTGCCTGAGGGATTGCTGCTCATTGGTGTTCAGCTTAAAATTACACCATTGACCTTTACACCATTACTTAAATTTCTTGAATTGTTTAATGATATTATGCACAGTAGAGGCAGAAATATGCAAATCCATCGCAATCTGTCATTGAGGTGCACTGTTTTGAAACATTTCAATAACTGTCCCACGGATTTGTTGAAAAACTGGAGATACTCTGCCCATAATTACTCAGCCTTTCCTGAATGACGCTTTTCTACCAAATCATAATTACAACCACAAATTAAAAACATGATTCGATGACTTGCAAATCCTTTTCAACCCGTATTCAATTGAATATTTAATGCTCAAATGGATAAACTGTTTTTTTGCAAATATTCACTCATTTTGAATTTGTTTCCTGCAACACGTTCCAAAAAAGTTGGAACAGGGGCAACAAAATATTGGGAGATTGGGAGACTGCTCAAAGAACACATTTCCACAGGTCAACAGATTAATTGGAAACAGGTGAGTGTCATGATAGGGTACAAAGGGAGCATACCCAAAAGGCTCAGTCGTTCACAAGCAAGGATGGGGTGAGGTTCACCACTTTGTGGACAACTGCGTGAGCAAAAAAGCAGATTAAGAACAATGTTTCTCATCATGCAATTGCAAAGAATTGAGGGATTTTATCATCTAGAGTCCATAATATCAACAAAAGAGTTAGAGAATCTGGACAAATCTCTTTAAGTAAGCGTCATGGATGTAAACCAACACTGAAAGCCCATGATCTTCGATCCCTCAGGCAGGATTGCATTAAAAGCCGACCTCATTTTGTAATGGATATTACCACATGGACTCAAGAACACTTCAGAAAACCAAAAAAACACATGAAAGACTCCCAGACTATATGAGAAATAAGATTCTCTGGTCTGATGAGACGGAGATTGAACTTTTTGCCGTTAATTCTAAGCGGTATGTGTGGAGAAAACCAGGCACTGCTCATCACCCGCCCTATACAATTCCAACAGTGAAACATGGTGGTGGCAGCATCATGCTGTGGGGGTGTTTTTCAGCTGCAGTGACAGGACGACTGGTTGCAACTGAAGGAAAGATGAATGTATCCAAGTACAGACATACCTTGGAAGAAAACCTCTTCTAAAGAGCTCAGGACCTCAGACTGGGCGGAAGATTCGCCTTCCAACAAGACAATGACCCTAACTAATAACGCAGCTAAAATAACAAAGGAGTGACTTCGTAATAACTCTATGACCATTCTTGACTGGTCCTGCCAGAGCCCTGACCTAAACAAAATTGAGCATCTCTGGAGAGACCTGAAAATGGCTGTCTACCAACGTTCACCATCCAACCTGACGTTACTGGAGAGGATCTGCAAGAAAGAATGGCAGAGAATCCCCAAATCAAGGTGTAAAAAACTTGTTGCATCATTCCCAAGAAAACTCATGACTACTAACTCAAAATGGTACTTCTACTAAACACTGCAAAGGGTCTGAATACTTATTGCCATTTGCAAAAATTTACATGTCTACATGTCTACATGTCTACATGTCTAAATCTACATGTCTGTTTTTTTCTGTCAAGATGAGATGCTGAGTG
>JAUZSU010028649.1:0-10494 GCA_034780255.1 Parotocinclus maculicauda | reverse complement strand
GTGTATTTTTATTAATTTAGAGCACCTTTAAAATCACCCAAGAGCAATGTACATTAAGTTCAAAGAGTAAATATAACATAAAACTAAAATATTTGTTTGGTATTTATCTACTTGCAATGAAATAGAGTTAAAATAAACTGAAGGCACGTCGTATTTATTTTTTATAAATGACATATTTTATTACGTAAGTCTCATACTTTACAGTCACAGTGGTGATTTAACATAGCACTTTCCAATTCCATCGTCCTTACGACTGTAAGTCCGCAAAACAGCATCTGCACATAAAATAGAGAATCGTTGAACGCACCTTCTCAGTAACAGCTGTGGTGAATAAGGAGGAAACGTCAGCCTCGTTAGTACGTGCTATATATATATGTAGCTATGTATGTGTATTTGCAAGAGGATTTAAAACGCAACGAGCTGTGTGCACAGCTAGCATTTGGCAGCTAACGTTGCTGTCAACTCGTTTCTCGTTTTTAATGTAATTTAATACCCACATGCAACAAATGCCCAGTGAAATTCTAAGTTTAAATACACATGCTGTTCAGTTTAACTGAAAAGGGTTGTAGCTATAACAAAAAAGCAGAATATCTTGTCTGGCATTGCATTGCATGCAGCACTGAAAGCATTGTAACGTTATTCCGGACTACTTAACGTACTGTGGAAAGATCTGGAGTGGTAGTTACTACACTACACTCACAAAAAAAGGAGATATTTCCAAATGAATATGAAGAGAATACCACAAGTTCTGCTTGACAGTCGGATCCTGTCCGTACCCCATCGCTGTCAGTGTGTTTTGGCAGTTTTGGGTGACCATACACCCTACAGAACAGTCAATGTGTGCCAGTTTAACTTCTGCTCACCCCCATGAACATGTCACTTGTTACTCAATTACGATAATTGAGTCTGCATCGCATTTGCGTAGTAGAACAACTTTCTTGGACTTTTTTGGACTCAAAGTATTAATATTTTGTGTGGCCATTATTATTTTCCAGCACTGCCTTAACTTTCTTGGGCATGGAGTTCACTAGAGCTTCACAGGTTGCCACTGGAAGCCTCTTCCACTCCTCTACGATGACATCGCGGAGCTGGAGGATATTAGAGACCTTGCGCTCCTCCACCTTTCGTTTGAGAATGCCTCACAAATGCTCAATAGGGTTTAAGTCTGGAGACATTATTGCAAGGCAGTGGTTGTCTTGGAGGTGTGTTTGGGACCGGTATCATGTTTGAATACTGCCCTGTGGCCCAGTTTCCGAATTGAGGGGATTATGCTGTGCTTCAGTATGTAATAGTACATGTTGGCATTCATGGTTTTCTCAATTAACTCTAGCTCACCACAGCCAGCAGCACTCAATACACCCCGAAACGGTCACATTCTCAACACCGTGCTTGACTGTAGGCAAGACATACTTGCCTTGTAATCAATGTCCGTAGTCTGCTTGTCTTCCGCAAACTGTTTGTGATCTTTCTTATCTTTGGAAAATACTTCCTTCTGGGACGACAGCAATGCAGGCCACTTTGATCAAGTGTACAGTGTATGGTCTGAGCACTGACAGGCTAACAACTTTTTTAGTCCACCATGTTCTGAGTTGAACCTGTCCTGTTAAAATGCCGTGTGGTCTTAGTCACCTTGCTGCAGCTCACTGTCAGGGTGTTGACAATCTTCTTGCAGATTAAGAATTATTTTTTCAGATCCTCAGAGAGTTATTTGCCGTGAGGTGCCATATTGAACTTTCAATGACAAGCATGAAATAGTCTGAGAGCGATAACACCAAATTTAGTTCCAGCAGTTGGATTGAGCCAGATCTGACACTGACAGTAGTTTTAACATACTCAGAGCAACCAGAGTTTGCCAATGATCTGGCCCATTGAGAGTGGCCCAGTCACAAAGTGTTAGCATCCCCCGAAAAATGTTGTATTACGAGTCACGGAGTGCTATAAATATGGTCACTTTTTCGATTGTGCACCAACAAAAGCCACTCAAAAGCATAACAACAGTGGAAAAAAGTCTGGCCCTCACATCTGTTTTTGAACGGGACCGCCTGTGTAACATATAAAATAATAAACAGCTTACCCGAAGCACACTTTCATCTGATATGTTCCCCAGAAAACAGCAATGGACAACAGCAAACCTAATGTGTTAGTTGCAAACAAAGATGTCCCAGTGGCACTTCTACAGAACAAGATACTGTCTACAAAAAACTCTGAAGTAAAAGAAAAATCTGAGAAAAAGCTGGATGAGCTCATGCAGGTACTGTTGGGTTTTTTTTCTTGCTAAATACTATACTGTATACTGCTGTAACATGATCAACCACATTTTTGGTTCAGGGTTGATTCATTCTCTTAACACTTATTAAAGCTCTAAAAAATATTTAGAACAGTTTCTGACATGGGAGTCTTGCAATCATCTGGTATTTCTTGTGTCCTGGCCTCGACTTTGACTCAACTACTAAAAGTCTTGGTCTTGACTTGGACTTGACTTTACGGTCTTGACTCCAACACTAATTGGCAGTAACGTAACCATTATTTTAATAATCCATTATGTTTCGTATATTTTTCTCTGAAGGGAAGAGAGTTAGTCAGAGCTTCAATGCACAAAATAGTGGAAAAGTGTGCAGACTCTCCTCAAGTTGCAGAACGCATTTTCAGTGGTAAAAGTAAAGCCTATACGAGGAAGGAGTATAAGCAGGTCGTGGAGTATTACAAAGAAAAGTGCTTTGACTGGCATGAAACTAAGGTAGGAGGCTAATCTGAATGCAATACGTACTCTACGCTTACGCAATACGCTTCCTTTCACACTTGTTGTTTAATTTTCAGTACCAGACGGCTTTGCAGCATCTGTACCTGTTTGCAAACCTGCTCGAAGAGAATGTCCCAGTTGAACGGTAACGCTATTTTTAATGGTATTTATTTAACTGTGAATTACACGTTTTTTTTAGTCCCACTTTCTAATGGTCAGGATCATGGGGGTCTGGTGCTTAACCCAGTATTTAATGGGTGAAAGTGTAAGCATTGCCATGGTTGGGATACCAGACCATCGCAGGGTTGACAGGATTGCTGTTGCATTGGAGGGGATTAATTCCTAAACCAGGGCCTGGTGTCTGAAGGCCTGTTGCCTGAAAGGCACCACATGAACTCATCATGTTGATGGGCTAGCATACACCACCCAAGTACCTTAAGAACCTAAGTGCCCATTTGGATCCTGCTTATTTTGGTCAAAGTTGCAGAGGGTTTGGAGCCTAGCTGGGAGTTCATTGGTTGTAGGTAAATGTGATCCATGTTTTTATATATTTATTGTTATCGCACTCACACACTAATACTGGTCACTGGAAGTTTAACATAGCACCTCATCGCAAAGTATTCCCTGAGAATCTCAAAAAAAGAATTGTTGCTATAAAAGATTTCCAACTCCTTGAAAGTGAGCTTTTACAAATGTTTAATTGTTTAACAGGACAGGTTCTAATCAAAACAGACCTTGCCATGGTCGACCAAAGAAGTTGAGTGCATGTTAAAGGAACCATGAATGCATGTACTGTAGACTGACTCCTTTACATTGTATCAAAGTGTAATTTCTTCAGTGTTGTTAAATGAAAATCAATAATAAAATAGTTATCAAAATGTTAGGGTTGTACTTTGCGAGATACTGCATAAGCCTGTTATTCCTTAAGCTGAGATTCAGATTTTTTCAGATTTATTTGTTTTAATTTCATGAAAGTCTTAGTAACCAAATATCTTGTCTCCCACAGTATTATGGGTGCAATTGATGAAGTGGGAGCTGCCTTGAGAGTGGAAAATCCAAAAGAACCCGAATTGAATTAGGAAAAGTTGTAAGTTGCTACATAACCAACACTGAGTTTTAATGGAAAGAACTACATTTTCCTTGTGCAGTATTCCTGCATGTCTTATTGGAGTTTGATTCTGATCATTTCCAAGTTTTGGGAAAGTGTAAAACCCAGGAAAGGGGATTTTATTTCATTACTGGAAATGTAGTTCTATAAACAGCATTTAGTAAATGTGGCTGAAAGATTTCTTCATCTTACAGTTCCCGAGTGAATAAATTTTTCATGAGGAAATCAGTCACAGCTATTCGGTGATCTTTGTAAATGTTCAGTCTGTTCAGAGAATAGAGACCCTACAAACTAATGCATCGAAATCTTAACAAGTTAGTCTTACAGGACTGCCTAACCAAAAACAGAAAAATTATTAGTTCAAATTAATTCACTGGCAAATAATGGCAAGACCACAGTCTATGGTTTATACTATATTACTGTATGTCTCCTTTTTATATCAAGCAACCATCATTGTTCATCACCTAATTTACCCTGTTTTGTTTAAATTAGTGAAAAACACTTACTTCTATATTACATATTTTAAGCAACGCAGTGTCATGATCACAATTTCTAAACTTTTAATTCCATGTGTTGTCTGTGTTGACTATCAGAGCTGAAAATTCATGTCAGATCTTCTGAGTTCTAGGGGATGAAAGTGCAATGAAATTAAAGGGTGGAAGTCTGTCATTCTTGTGTGTGTGTTACTACCTTACCTGTTGTGTGCTCGCTTGCACATTAGCTCACATTTGGACTAGAGATTTCTCTCAGTTGATGTGTTTAGATACTTTTTTGTACAAGTTATTTGTGTTTGTGAATGCCTTTCTACTTATTTGTAACAAGCTGTAAATGAAATACATATTGTTAGTAGTACTCTCTTCATTTATCTCCTAACTACCTCTATATTATCTCTTTCCTGTAACTACTACAACCAAAAATTCTCTTAATCTCTCTTAATGTTTTGTATACAGTCTATATAAACTGGTCCACATTCACTTGCTGAGTCTCGGGCTGATCTTCCTTGCTGTTCATAGTACTGTCTATCAATGCATTTTGGATTCAGTCAAACAAAAGTATTAGGTCCATCATAATATAATGTGTTTTTTTTTATAATATATTTTTAAATATAACGACTCTTAATTTAAGCGTTACATTCATTGGAATAGTCTTGTTTTCCCATTGGCTAAAGAGCCAAATATATGGTACAGTTAAGTGCACTTATTAGCTAGAACTTCAGGGAGTTGCAAGAAGGACTTACAGGTCAGTTTAACAAGGTTTTGATTGTTAATGGCTGAGACGAGTGGTGGCTATTGGATTTTTAATAGGGGGAGAATATACAGTGGAACCTCAGGTAACGACCACAATCCATTCCGAAAAGTTGGTTGCTATCCGAAACAATTTTCCCCATAAGAAATAAAGGAAATAGAAATAATTGGTCCCCAGCCCCTGTTGACTCGCTAATATATGAAAGGTACAGGCTATATAGGTATGTTTTTTAAATGAGAACAGTTATAATACAGTACAAGTGGAGTTAAATAAACATAAAAACATTAAAGAAAGCATTTAGACATAAGAAAATATTTAGTAATCATAAGAAAACTTACCATTTTGACTGCGATTACTTGCCTTAGAACATGATTAAGGGCTGTTTTATTAAAATAAATCACAAAAATCACTAAATAAGAAGGCTGCGTAAAGATAAAGAACGACCAATCGTAACTGTATTGACTTTTAATTAAACTAATAATTAAATGTCTCTGCATTGTGGGAAAGTAAATCGTCGTTAGCATTTGACTTGTTCCTATTGAACAGGAGTTCAGAATCACAAAGTCCATACCTTTAAAACTTTGGATATATCCATCTATTTATTACATCAAATGATGCTTGGTCTGATATTCTGGTCATGTGTAGGTGACGTAGCTGTTCGCTATCCGAAATTGTGTTCGCTATCCGGAGCAAATTTTTATCTACATTTTTGGTCGTTATCCGAGTTGTTCGCTATCGAAGGCGTTCGCTAACCGAGGTTCCACTGTATTAATGTTACCACATGTTCATTCCAGTTTACTGTTCAGCCAGCAGTACGCTACTTATAAAAGCCCTCCAGTGGAACTGCAGATGTTGAGATGCCCAATACAAATCAATTTTACATTATAACATTGACATTAACATTAACATTATAACTTATTTGATGTTTGTAAATAAATTCTAAGATTTTTACAGCATTTTATGGCTTAATATTGATCTGCAACTTCCTACTCAAAATTATACTGAGCAAATTATTTTGTTTTGAAATTCTGTAGTTCCACAGTTAAGTAAGTGACAGTTGTTCTGTCCTGAAGTCAAAATCAATGAATGAAAAACGTTCTTCAAACATCACTTTAATTCATAAATGGCCTCAAAACAGTTTGTCAATGTCACCTTGTACAAATCCAGCAATACAAACATAAATCTGTATACTGATGCAAATAGTGTGGTAATTGCTTCAAAAAGGAGCTATACTGTATTGTCCCTTGAGAAAGAAACAAATGGTTCTCTAAAATGAAATCAAAATATTGTTCTTCTCTGTGTAAGGTCTAATAATACTGATGCCCTGATCCAATTCACAGAAGCACTAATACTGTAGATATTCTAATCCCGTCAGTGCAGTTCCTTATAACTTTCTCACAATGTTCATATTAATACTGCAACACTGATACAGTCAAATCTCGTTATCAAAATGTACCTTGTTCCTGGAAATGGCTCAGATACGGATAGATAGTCTTAATCCCTACCTCATTCTGGCATCTTCAAAACCCATCACATTTGTAGCTATTTCGTCTCACTATAGCCGTGCACGAGACTTTGGTGCTTGTTCACTCTCACAGAAGTATATGTTGTGCACCTACAGAAAGAAACATTTACAAAGTATAACCTATGTGGAAACGTACAGCCTTGGCATCATACTGGGTTGAGCCAGACGGTGGAAACGGCAGCGTCTCTGTTCCTGGATAGGGTGTTTATGACAAAAATCTAGCCACTGGGGGTGCACGATGCATTTGTTCTGCTAAATGGGAAGGTATAAAACCTGTGCCAGATCTAATCACTAATTGATCTTATAATTAATCAATTAAAGAAATAAAAGTGTAAATTGTATTGATAGGAAAAAAAATGGTGCGTTTGGTGCAGGTAGATGCAAAATGCAATTAATACACTCATGCTACTAACACACTCATTAAATGACGAATTTGTTTTCAGCTAGTCATTATCAGTGTTTTGCCTAATGGGAGGGGTTAAAATATCTCATACGTTCTACACCAGAGTGAGATATCAACTTTATATGAGTTTGGATAGTGAGTATTGACTTTATATATTATGTTCGGCAGCTATTCTGTAGTCTTCTTATTGAACAAGGTAAGAGTACTTTTAGACAAATTGTCCCCAGGATGCACCTTGCCATGAAAAGTACACAATTTCCAAATATACGCTGTGTATTCAATCAGCCTCAATGAAATATCTTGTGGTTAAATTACATGAGATGAGGTGCTTGCTTGATTTGAACTGTTTTTGCATTATAGAAAAATGAAAATTATACATATGACAGTGGCAAGCCATTGGTTAAGTCGCTCCACTATTCAGTATAAGATTGTGAGCTCAGATCCCAGGGTGACCAAGCTGGTATTCAGTGACAATTCTGAATAGGATGGCTAAACTACTACAATAAATGTGTCATAAATAACAGGGCAAAATTCAGTGTGTTTTAAGATTTGACCAAAATAACCACGATTAGCTGGTAGCTCTAAGTGATTGAAAAATTGTGTACAGTTCATTGTATGCTGAATTGGTTTGGATTTTGACCAGATGTGCCCTAATGTGTAAACGTTTTACAGTAATTACTAATGGCGTATAATATATTTAAGGACAGAAACAATTGTGATGGACGTAAACTGATACACGCGTCTGTGCTCTTCCTCATCATTGCACAACAAATGCAGCTGGATTAGTGTTAAATATGGGAGTGAGGTATCTAATGTGTGTGATTTCTGTAACAGGTCAGAATCCTTAATCATATAGGAACAATGTTGAATCGATAACACTGTGCTATTACTGAAAAACCAGTCAGAACTCAGTATGTGTCGGACTGCTGAAGTCTTTATGTCCCATCTCATTGGGTTTCATGAAAACTCCTTCCATTGCTTTCCAGTAGCTGTGCTGGCTGCTGCTGCTCATAGCATGCACTTCTCTCTGGCCATGGATGGGTCTGCCGTACTGCTCCCCCGTCACTGACAGTAGAGCCTCTGTGGCAGTGTGGCGGAAACGCACTGACTCATCACGTTCCCATAGTGACCCTCCACAAAGTACTGTCCACTCATCCAGGTGGTCGCCTTCGCCATCCTCTCCAAACGCGCTCACTTCCTGATGAAACAGACAAGACATACAGAATTTACCAATCTCAAACTCAATCGTTAATAAATGAATTAATTAATTGATTAATACGAGCATAATGATACATTGCGATCTAAAAATGTGACTAAGCATTCTGTTTCTTATGCCATCTGATAAAATCACGCATTATGTTCCAATACGCATATCTTCCATTCTGCAACAGTGAATGAAAGTGAGGATGTTTAAAATTGAGGACGTTTAAAAGCTTAGTGAGCTTCTTTGTTTACTCGGATTTTCAATTTACAAACCTGGTTAGATGACAGGGGGGATGTAAAGTAGTGGCTGTGGAGATTCCGTCCTGTGTTAACATGGGTAAGCCTGATGTTCTGCCCACATTTGATGGGGGTCCCTCTGTGACAAGCCGCCCCAGTGGTACCACGTACACTCCAGTAACTGTTGCTGTCCTCCACTGTGGCCACTCCAGTCACTGATTGCTGCCCACTACCTGGCATATAACAGAAAAAAAATACATAAATACAGAAGGATGTTAAACAATCATCCTAAATACAATAATTATACTACAGAAACTTTATACCGCAGTCAAATATTATTTCAATTAGAGCAAGGGCTCCACTGGACTAGAAATCTTGAGCACTATGGTGCAACCTCTCCAATTAGTGATGCTAAAATTATAAAGGAATGGTTTGAGAAAGACATCATGAACTATTACATGGTCTCCAATGGAAGAGTAAGAATGGCTATATGTATGTACACTCGCTGGACGCTTCATTAGGTACACATGCTCAGCTTCTTATTATGGCAAATATGTAACCAATCACATGGCAGCAACTAAGTAAATTTAGACATGGTCAAGACATCCAGCTCATGTTCAAACCAAACATCAGAATGAGGAAGAAAGATAATTTAAACTGCTGACCTTCTACATTTTCACACATTTCAATCTATAGGGTTTACAAGGAACGGTCCAAAAATTTTTTGGAGTAACTCAAATAACCACTCGTTACAACCAAGGCATGCATAAGAGCATCTCTGGAAGCACAATATGTTCGAGCAGATAGGTCACTACAGCAGAAGACCACATGGGGTGTCAGCTAAGCATAGGCAATCAATGCTCAGCAAAACTGAACAGAAAACAAGAAATGTTGCCTGGTCTGATGAGTCTCGATTTTTTCCTCAACATGCAGGTGACAGGTCCAGAATATGCCATAAACAACATGAAAACATGGCTCCAGCCATTCAGACTGGTGGTGATACTTTCTTGGCATATTCTACACCCCTTAATACCAACTGAGCATCATTTAAATGTTACAGCTGACCTGAGTATTGTCCATCTCTTTATGCCCACAGTCTACCCTGCTTCTGATGGCTACTCCCAGCAGGATAATGTGTCAAGTCAAAGTAAACTGAAACTGTTTTCTTTAACTTGAGTTAATGAGTTCACTGTACTCAAATGACCTACACAGTCTCCAGATCTCAATCCCATAAAGCTCCACTGGGATGTGGTGGAGCGGGAGAATCGCATCATCGAAGTGCAGGAGACACCCAGTAATTGCTTGGTCCAGTCATGTCAACATGGACCAAAATCTCTGAGTAATGTTTCCTGCACCATGAAGCATTAAGGCAGTCCCAAGCCTTCAGGAGATCCAATGCTGTCTTATCAAAATGTACCTAATGATGTGACCGGTGAGTGTATATGTATACGTATTAATAAACTATGCACTTCCAAATCAATTAAGAAAGAATCTAACTGATTGATAATAAAATAAATGGGCATAAAATTAACAGAACAGCAAAGGACTACACCAAACTTAACACACTCAAAATCCCATAATAATGTTGTGTGTATTCACTCACCAGATCCATATCGCACATCATGAGAATGAAGTCTCACGTTATGTTTAACATTCAGCAGCTTTAAAACCGAACCGCAGGTAACGAAGTTAATTTCTGACCCGAAGGAGAAGCTGTACGTCCATGATATTAAACCAGAAACACAAAGGAGCACTAAAGAAGCAACAGAAGAGCCCATTTCTCTAACTTCCACAGATCTGTATTCCACTGAGAGACCCGGTGCACGTCACCTCACACGCATGAGGAAGAGGCGCGTGCCGATGGATGGCGCCTCCCATGGCCTGGAGTGACTATAGTAAGGAGCATTGTTTGTTTATTTGGCTTTCTTTAACGTCGCTATCGGCATCAGTGGCCATGACACACACAAGGTTATATCCATACACAAGTTCATCTCAACACCAGTCACATATATATACACAAGTCAATGCCAATT
>JAUZSU010028638.1:0-10494 GCA_034780255.1 Parotocinclus maculicauda | reverse complement strand
AGTTGTTTCCAACTACTACTGGCATAGGGTACCACAGACAGCGATCCATTTCTGATAACATGGAGACCATGATTTCACCGCCACTGAAGGATTCCATTTCTCGCATGAAACGTGGACTCCCCCCGTGTTTCTCACTCATGCCAGATCAGGACATGATAACGGTCAGGCAGTTTACCACTAATCATGAGTCAAATCAAGTCAAGCATGTCTCCAGACCTAAACCCATCTATTGGCATCCGTGGGACATTCTCAAATGGTAGGTGGAGGACTGCAAAGTCTCCAACTGCCACCAGCTCTGGGAAGTTGTCACGAAGAAGTGGAAGATGATTCCAGTGGCAACCTGTGAAATTTTGAAACTCCATGCCCAAAAGATTTAAGACAGTGCTGGAGAATAATGGTGGCCACACAAAATATTGGCACCTTGGGCAGAATTTGGCCAATTTTACTAAGGGGTGTATTCCCTTTTGTTGCCGGTGGTTTAGAAATTAACGGCTATGTGTTGTCATTTTGAGCTAAATACAGAGTTATATACAGCAAATATACACTGTTATACAAGCTGTAGACTGACTACTTTACATTGTATCAAAGTGTTGTCATCAGTGTTGTCCTATGAAAAGATAAAACAATTACAAATATGTGAGGGTTGTACACACTTTAGTGACATACCGTGTGTGTACGCATACGCCTACAAGCCACACAAACTTTATACACTATATATTTTAAATATTTGTGGTATATACACCAGTTGGATCTTTAAATACACAGGTTTCAGCAAATCAGTCTTTCCAAACCTGTTTTGAATTTAAACAGCACTACACACCAAACTAAGTGGAGGGTAAAAGCTCCAGCTGAGTGTAATCTGAATGTACGTTTGTTACATTAAGTGACTCCAGAGCAGTACCTTTCTACCGCCACATATTCATTTGATTAGGTACTTTTACAATGACAAGAGTGAGGCACTATAAGCCAACAGTGCTCAAAATAACATTACACCATCGCACTCACCGCTGTCCTTGCTGTTGTCCTCAATGGTCATCTGCTCAGCGAGTTCAGAGAGGGACTCGTCGATGGTCTGGCTGCCACGCAGCGTCAGCGACAGGCGCCTCTTGAACCGCTTCATCTTTTCCATGGGCCTCTGAGGCAGAGGAGGCCTGTAAAGGTGAAAAACATTCAGAATTATCATTATGCTTTTGCAAAACTCTGGGTCACGAACATCGCAAACATTTACATTTGTTCATGTCAAAGAAAAATACTCTTCCAGCACATTTTTCTGTTAACGTTCAATGTAAAAACGTCTGGAAGGCTTACAAACCAGACCTCAAAGAGAGCGCAGTGAAGCAGTGGAGAAAAACCTTCCTCATGAATAATGAACAAGCTTTTAATAAATCATTCATGACAATCAGCATTCAGCTATTCGGTTATAAGACACATCGGCACATTAATAAAACACACAAGTGCTTCTTTTCTTCACTGACCTAAGGGAAACGGACATAAACTTTGTTAACGTAACACTACTCTGAAAAGAAATGTTTGGCAGTACAATTACACTTCACTAGCACTTGGTAAGGGTTACACTAAATAAAGGTAACATTGACTGAAACGTTTACGTTGCAATAAACTGACTTTTTTTATCAGACTGCTGATTTGAAGGCATATAAACAGTTCAATCAAAACCTTTAACTGGAATTATTTAATTCATATGAACAACATCTATTTATGTACACAGAGCCAATTATACACAGTGGGTCAGAATCAGGCAGCAGGGAAAAAGTAAATGATGCTCATCAAATCACAATCAGTGCTGTACATTTTTGTAATTTTGACAAATTACAGTAGCTGATAAAAAAAAAACTAAAACAATGAATTTTAACAAGGTTATACAATGTGTCTGCATTTGCACCTTTTAAAGAATTTTAAGGAAAGAGTGAAACATTTATTTAGTAATTTAAGATTTTGACTCTAGTGCGCTAGCACTTTTACAAAGTGCTGATGAGATGTTTCAATATCTAGCGAGTGCCATTGTTGTCTGCTTCCCATGTAGGGCGTTTGCTATGTAGAGCTTTCTAAGCCACAACAAAACCCCAAGACTGGCACAAAAGCTAGTAAATTTTAACAGGTTTAACTGGATTTAAGCCTTTTTTTATTGAAATGTTAACCTCTACTTAAAGTTTTTTTTTCCCAAAGAAACAGCAAAACATGCAAATATTTGATGTGATGTAATAATAGGAACAGATCAAATGTACACAGGTGCTAATATTAGGACTAAAATGAGGAAAAATGAACTGATCATAAACGAATTGATATGCAGCACCTAAAACACAACAGATGCATTGTAATTCAGTCATTTAGTTCTTCCACATAATCCTGCAATTAAATTGTATACGTATGTAGGTATAAACTTTTACAATAAAAATTAATTTATTAAAATTAAATATAATGTTTTACGTTAAAATTGTTTTCGGTCTGTAATTTTTAATAAGAAGGGCTCAGAAACTGTTTGCTCAGTTTGTCTTTGTTAGTCATTAAAACTACTTGTGACAATGAGTAAAGTTCGAAAAGTTCCTCACCCTGCCTTGACAAAAAAGGAACAACAGTTTTTCTAGTCTCCAAAATGTTTAAGAATGCCTAGTCTAGAAGAATAATGCAAAAAGAGAAATTAACAAATATATAAGTTTGTGCTTGTGGATTTTTAATTTCAATTTGGTAAAAGGTTTACCAAATATGCCTAGTGACAGTTGGTGATATTTAAATGTGAGGCGTGGTGCAACACTTCTGTATCACTCAATAAAGGCTCTAGTGTCTTAAAAGCTACACGCTCACAAATGCCATTTTTCCAAGTGTCTCTTAGCACAATGACCCCAAAACACCACATATACACCAAACATACAGACATTTAGCAAGAGGAGTAAAAATGCATTGCAACCCTTTTTAAGCAATCGATGCTATGTGAAACTTTGGTTTAGTTGCTGTAGATAAGCAAACAGGTGCTAGGTACAATGATATATAAATAGGCTACTGGATCATGCAAGGAATCACAACCTTAGCAGCACATCTTCATATGGCAACTTCCTTACTTGAAAAAATATAGCACCTTACAAATGCATGTGTCTGCGATTTTTTTTTCACGTAGTATTCTGTAAATTTTGGGAAGCATTAAAATATAGGTTAGCAATATTGGACGTTTTTTCATATATAAAAATGAAACTCGCACTACGTATTTTGTACCGTGCTCGTTTGACTGTCAGAGTCCACATTGTCCACCGCTAGGCTCAGGTCTTGCCATGGCCCAGGACAAAAAAAAAGAAAAAAAAAAAAAGAAAAAAAATTATCAATTGCCTCTGTAGCAAACTTAGTTTACAGGCAGCATACATAAGAAGGCATTTGCATTGCATTGATGGCATTTAGCAAATGCCCTTATCCAGAGCAACTTACAATTAATAGTCTTACAGTCCAAGCAATTATGGGTGAAGAGCCTTGCTCAGGGACCCAACTGTGACAGAAGTGAAAGTTGAACCCTGGACTTTCTGGTCCATGGATCAGTATCTTAACCAATAGGTAATAATCGATCTGTAAAGGTGTATGAAAGGGCTGGGTGCCAGAGCCTCAAACTAAGTACAACCATGATGTGCTGAGCAAGTGTGTGTCTCTCAACCACAAAACGCAGCACCGTGATGACATGAGTGCAAATGCAGTGAAGGCTTAAGTGGAATGGAAACGCAGGTCTGCATTTTAGGAGGGAGTATTGGGGAGGGTGTAGAATCATGCTCTGGCATGGTACAAGGCAACAAGACATAGTGTGAGTACACCCTAGGATAGGGAGAGAGACATGGATTGTGAGCACAATGGGCAGAAACACTTCTGCTACCTCCCTAGAAAAGGTGTTTCCTGCTGGCTGAAACAGCATAGTCAGCATGGATGTAGTGAGAGAAATATAACACACACACAGGCAAGTTGGGTCAAATGGAGTCTGAATTCTGGACTCTACTTTAAAATGTGAAATTACAATGACCTTTAGCATCCAATACGCTAGAAGTCTAGGCCTATCGCTCAATGTGTTTCCAATCTCCATGCCTTAATCACACAACAAACACACATCCTGTATTTAACAGACAAGTGGAGGGAGTAGGCACAACCACACAAAGGAGAATTACGGAAACTTTCTCACTATAGGACAAACCCCTATACATACAGTAACCAGCCACTTCATCAGGACCACAATTTAATAAAATAATGTTCTGGCATAAGGTAGGTTGGGGGCACTGATTTACACAGTTTAACTCAAATTCTGTTTCTGTCCATATTTCAGAATCAATAGATGACAACATACATCTTTGGGATGTTTATGACTGTCGTATCACCACATTTTAGTTCTTTGGTTGACAGGCAGGTGTGGAGACAGAATCTAATGGGTGTTGTTGTAGCCCATCCACATCAAGGTTCAACATATTGTTTATGTAGCCTCCCTGTTAGTTCAAACAAGTCTTTCCATTGTTTGCCAACCAGACATACCTGCCCACATAACTGCCATTGTGCGAGTGTGTGTGTATGAATATAAACACTGCAGCTTAGAGCACGGGGGACAGCTTTTTCAGCAAATGACATTACTGCGTGCAAGATATGCCCTTACATGAGCACAGCTGCCAGCACACCTTTTATTACACAGAACACACAGTCACACACAGTCATTACGGCTGCCAAAATCACACATGTAAACCACATGTTTAAATCCTTATACGTGGCTTAAACGACACGCTCTGCCTAAACAGGTTTAATCATTAGCTTAAAAATATCATAAGACAGCAGCAATGATTAACAGTATGAAGATGGGGTGTGCAATATTTATCGTCCACGATAATGTCTTAATTGTTGTTTTAACGATGTGTACTAGTATATCACTGATATAGCAAAAACAGAATTGTTAAAAAAAAATAAAAATTAAACCCCCAATCCCACTGCCACCTTTAGATTGGCTGTCTTTGATGTGGGCCTTCAAGGGGGCAGATATGTGCAGGTCCTTTCAAGTTAAAAGCTTTCTACTCTGCTGGGGGTCACCTCATTAAAAACACAGCCTGAGTATATGCACCCCATGAGTTCATGCAACACCTACAACTCTGTTTCTATCTCTACTTTTGTGGTGTCAGTGTCTGAAATGGGCTCCCGGACACCATTCTACAATCTACAGTTAAACATTAACTACATTTCTGACCATCTATTACAGGAACCAAGGTGCAGTGCTGCCTAATTAGGGCTGTGCCATATCGTATCGTAATACCGAAATATTTTTTAACGATATAAAACATCCATACAGTGATATTCCAACGTCTTGACGACGTAATGACAAAATGCATATACACAGAGTATGGAGAACATACAGTACGTGACTCGTAGGCAGTGCAACAGATATGGTGGAACTAGTTCACCCAAAAAGGGTAGCGACTTCGGTAGTGGGGAGGTGGTTTGGGTACTAAATATCAGCTATACAACAAACTACAGTAATATCCAGTATAAGCTATGCAAAATGTCTGTAACAACAAAAGGGAGAATAGCATGTAATCTATTTCACCACCCCATGCAGAAGCACTCAGCTGAGTCACAAATGCTGTGAGGTGGGGTATTTTAAAGAAGTTTGTTTCTTTATTTGGCTTCTATAACGTCGCTATCGGCATCAGTGGCCATATTAAAAGTATGGAAAGTATTCAGAACCCTTTAAATTTTTCACTCTGTTTCATTGCAGCCATTTGCTAAAATCAAAAAAGTTAATTTGATTTCTCATTAATGTACACTCAGTATCCCATCTTGACAGAAAAAACAGACATGTAAAAATGTTTGTAAATTTATTTTTTAAAAAAAACTGAAATATCACATGATCATAAGTATTCAGACCCTTTGCGGTGACACTCATATTTAACTCACAAACTGTCCATTTATTCTTATCCTTCTTGAGGTGGTTCTACTCTTTCATTGGAGTCCAGCTATGTTTAATTAAACTGATTAGACTTGATTAGGAAAGGTACACACCTGTCTATATAAGACCTCACAGCTTACAGTACATGTCAATAAGAATCATGAGGTCAAAGGAACTGCCCAAGGAGCTCAGAGACAGAATTGTGGCAAGGTACAGATCTGGCCAAGGTTACAAAAAAATTCTACAGCACTCAAGGTACCTAAGAGCACAGTGGCCTCCATAATCCTTAAACGGACTAAGTTTGGGACGACCAGAACTTTTCCTAGACCTGGCCGTCCAGCCAAACTGAGCAATCATGGAAGAAGAGGCATGGTGAGAGAGATAAAGAAGAACCCAAAGATCACTGTGGCTGAGCTCCAGAGATGCAGCAAGGAGATGGGAGAAAGTTCCACAAAGTAATTTGCTTTATGGCAGAGTGGCCCAACAGAAGCCTCTCCTAAGTGCAAGACATATGAAAGCCTGCAAAGAGTTTGCCAAAAAACACACGAAAGACTCCCAGACTATGAGAAATAAGATTCTCTGGTCTGATGAGATGAAGATTAAACTTTTTGGCGTTAATTATAAGCGGTATGTGTGAAGAAAACCAGGCACTGCTCATTACCTGCCCTATACAATCCCAACAGTGAAACATGGTGGTGGCAGCATCATGCTATTGGGGTGTTTTTTAGCTGCAAGAACAGGACAGCTGGTTGCAATTGAATGAAAGATGAATGTGGCCAAATACAGACATATCCTGAAAGAAAACCTTATTGAATGAGAAGAGCAATAACATGTTTTTTTATTGCCAGTCTGAGTGCAGATTTTATTTAGGCATGTAAAGAAAGGAGTGATTGGATTGTTCATATTTAAAAATGTGAAGTTTATAACTTTATGGATGTCTCCATTTATTACTCCAGTCTCTTAATGGCAAAAGTGTTGATAGTTCATTCATTCATTATGTTCCTCTTAATACACACAGGGTTGGGGGCCAGTCAGTGCCCACTCTACAACTTTTGGGTGCAACGGCAGGAACAACCCTAGACGCGACGCTAATCCATTTTAGGGCACACACACACAGTCATACACTAAGGGTCACTTTAGAGACACCAATTACCCTAACACAAATGTCTTTGGGTGTGGGAGAAAAATGGAGTACCCAGAGTAAACCCATGCAGACATGGGGAGGACATGCAGACTTCACACAGAAAGGACTCAGGCCGCTCCACCCTGGGATTGAACCTGGGACCTTCTTGCTGTGAGGCAGCGGTTCTACCCACAGAAATATGTTTAACTGTTGATTAAAAATATAGTGAACCAGCGCTGTCTCCAGAGCTGTGAAGTGACAGCACTGTGTCCAGTGCCGCCTGCATTATCAGTAACTAAAATTAAATAAAATCTTTTGACTTTGAATTGTACCTTGATATAGTACTAATACAAGTAAAAACATAAAACATGCCATTTTCTAGTAATTTTAGTACACATATCTAAAAATCAGCAATACTTTAACATCATTAGGCAAATGGAGAAACAGGACTGGGATTGTGTGGAATTACTAGTTTTAACCCTTTAAAGTCGCTATAGGAATTTCCATTATATTGTGTAACATTTTAGTGGGTTACAGTAAAAGCAGCTGATTGAATGTGTATTAGGACAGCATAAAACATTTATGCAATCTGTTCTGTATGGTTCAGTTACACTGCGGTTTCCATTGTTGTGTTTTTTTTTTGGCGCGCTTTTGCGTCATCACACGTGTACACGTGCGGATTCGTGTGCACCCGAGACTATAAAAGCAGAGTCAAGCTGTGCCAGAGGAACAGATGAGAGATTACGCGTGAGGGTGTGTGATGGTTAAGGAGGTTTAAACGTGTAGCGTAAAGTTTTATTCATAATGCACAACCAAAATGGCTTAGGATGTTTTCAAATTCAGATGTTGAGTCATACAGAAATCTGACGTTGTGTGTTAGATATTTTCGTATCAAACCCGAGTCTCGCTCTCAATCTGCTTTACCTGGCTATACTGTATAATGTATTTCGTTTCCCCCCGTTTATTGCTACCTTCCTTCTGAGCCAAGTTCATTACAGACTGGTTTCCTTACTCTTGTTTAAAAACATCCTACTGGAAGCCGACATGGATTCAATATCGACCAAAGACAGATGAACTGTTTTTGCAAGTGCTGCATCTGAAGAAAGTCGAGGAAGCTTTATTTTCTCTGCTCCGTCGATTCGGGCTTCGCGATCTTCGTCAGACACTAAACCGGTAAAGGATCACGGCATATGAGTTTCCGACAATTGCTGAATGTGATTTGTGTTTGCTGAGAGAAAAAGATGAAAATGTCTCCACCAGACCGAAGGAAAAGCATGCGCGATCTGGCGCTGGAGGTCGGCATTCGTGTGCTGCTGTTCGGAGTTTTCGTGTGAGTAGTTCATTTTACTGTACATCGGAATAAAAGTAACCTCGCAACAGAACATGTACTCGGATATATCGAAACATTTAACGCATCGATTTGTGAAAGGTCTGTATTGTGTGACACGATCCTTTCTACAGTTACAGTCTGCTCAGATATTACACCGAGGTTAATATTGTGATAGTGCTTTTGATGTGAGATTTATGAGAGATTGCTAATGCACATGCCAGCCATTTGCAATGATTTAATTAGAATCAGAGCATCCCCACATGTCCTGTGTACTGCCTTTAACAGGTTGTTGTAGCCCTATTGACGCACCACTGTTCATTCTGAACTGAGCTTTAGGACACATCAAAGACAATACATCAAAGTAGGGGCGTGGCTAGACTAATCAGGGGCTTCCATCCACTGCCCTCTTTTGACATCAACAGTAGCATATACCCCACAACTGGCTGGTACTTTTCCATAAACATACTGTGTATGTCATCCTAAAAACACAGAAATTCTTTCTCAGTATAGTAATGATTGAATATCAGTATAGCAGGGGAAACCCACTGCATTTCATGAACTCCAGGTGGCCGTTCCACCTTCATTACACCTGTGATAATAAGCTTGCAAAGAGGGTATTGAGTCTTGTCACTTACCACATGTTGACTATTCACATTTAGGAAGAAAGTAATTGGCCCCCAAACTAAACCACCAACCTCCACTTCAGATGGTCTAACCACTCATGCAACCTTACCTTAAGCGCATGCCACAGGTTTTCAGTGAGGATGAGCAGACTGGGATATTTATGTCAAAAGTCTGATTCTGTGGTTGTTAAACCTTTTTTTATGGATTTGCATGAATGATTTAAATCTGTTGCTTATAATCAGTGGTATCCATATGTACTCTTGTAAATCCCCAGGAAATTCATGGTATCTGATAGTTCCATCCGTGTGTACTAACAAGGCAAGAAGGGAGCTGTAAATGGCCTCACAACATCAAAAAGCCTTTGTTCCAGATTGCTTTCACTATAGCAGTGGGGCAGTAAAACATAGTGAGGGGTCATGTTTTTGTTAGACAAATTACAGGCTAAACCTAGATCGAAGAGTAGCTCAATCTATTTTGTTGGGTGGAGGCTAGAGAAAAATCTTCAAATTAAAAGACAAATACACTCACCAATCACATTATTACGTACACAGGTACTACACAGAAATACTTTGTAGATCTACAATTACAGACTGTAGTCCATCTGTTTCTCTACATCCTTAATTTTTCCTCTTTCCCCTGTTCAGTAATGGCAAGGAACTCCAAAGGACCACCAAAGATCAAGTGTTGGTTGTGTGTTGGTGGGTGTTTTGATGGTGGGTCACATACAGCAGTGCTGCTGGAGTATTTTAACAGTTCACTTACTGTTCATACCTACCATATTGTTCCACTTAATGTAAAATCAGAGACAGTATCTCATATGTCATTAGGACGTTCAAATCATGTCCATATTGTGTCGGTCGGTCCAAAACCACTCTTGCACGTTTGGGGTACATACAAAATAGGTTCACTGTCTGGATGTCAGTTGGACGTCAGTAGAAATTTTTTATTTCATCTTATTTATATGTTATTGTTTATTTCATTGGGCTTTGCATACGTTGAAAAAAATGTTGATTCTGGACTCCATCAACTTTACATTCTTTTAAATGTATGTTGTTGACATAATTTGAACATCAGTATAAGATGGCTAAAAGACATCTTAAAAAGACGTCGCAAAAACTTTCATTCTGGCTTCTCTGCAGACGTCTTTTGAATGTCTGGCAAAGACTGCAAAGACGTAATAGTGACGTCTTTTGGACGCGTCTTTGCTCGGTGCGTGTAGTTCATGTTAGTCTTCCTCTTATTCTTTAATATTGCTCACATCATGCTTTTTGTCTAGTCTTTTTTTTAATGTTTTTTAAAAGTTCACCAGCACTCTGGTGACTGTTCCACTCATACTGTTAGGGTTCCTACCTGCGTTAGGACCGTATGGCCGTCCTCGCCGGTTGCCTTTACAGAGCCATCGGTGAGGCGACCATTTTATCCGTTAGCTCATTATGTCCCGATTCTAAACAGCTGAACCATGAACTATATAGGTGTGGTGTTAAACGTTGTTCGGGGCCGGGTCATCGTGAT
>JAUZSU010028627.1:0-10494 GCA_034780255.1 Parotocinclus maculicauda | reverse complement strand
GTCAACACAACTTTTCGGATTTCCTGACCTTTGATAAAAGCATAAATTTTCCCGGGGATCCCAAAAATCCTCCCATAAATCGCTGATCCGCTTTGCAGTGGCTACGTAACGACTTGTGGCTTCTTTTCCTTATTTGCTCTTACGTTCTTTGGTCTGATTAAGCGGAAATTTGATCCAAATAAGCAAATAACATTACACGTATATAATAGGATTTGGTCCGAATAAGTGGCTAGTTCCATTAACCGGTGGTCCAATTAACCGGAATCGACTGCATATATAAATTATTAAATAAATTAAAAGTGGCATTCAAAAAAGTAATTTGAAATAAATCAAAATAAATGCAATATTTTGTCCATTTAAAGTCAAGTATAAAAACTTGCTCTTGATCCAATATGGTGGCTTTCAAGATGACAGGCATGTTCTGGACATAGGCTAAAAGATAGGCTCCCTCACCCATTACCTGATGGGGTATTCAGTCATTTTCAGTTTTGATTCTGAAATAAAAGTGTGTCATGTGTCACCTTGTACATGTCTCTGTGTATATACTGCTCACTCATTTTCAAATAAAATGCATGTTTTTATGGGACAACACTCAAGATACGACACTTTGACACAACGTAAAGTAGTGAGTCTACAGCTTGTATAACAGTATAAATTTTCTGTGCCCTCAAAATATCTCAACACAGCCATTTATGTCACGTAAATACACCCTTAAGTGAATTTGTCCAAATTGTGCCCAGTGTGTCAATATTTTGTGTGGCCACCATTATTTTCCAAGACTGGTTTAACAATCTTTGTCATGGAGTTCACAAGAGCTTCACAGATTGCCACTGGAATCCTCTTTCACTCCTTCGAGAAGACATCACAGAGCTGGTGGATGTTAAGAGAATTTACACTCCTCCACCTTCCATTTGAGAATGCCCCACAGATGCTCAATAGTCTTCTGTAATCTGTCTGCATGTTTTCTTGTTCAGGCTTTAGAAGGTGTCCTTCTGGGACAACAGTCATGTCAATCTGATACAGTGTGTGGTATATGGTCTGAGCCCTGACAGGCATTATCTTCTTTAACCCCTGCATTAATGCTGGTAGCACTCCTATGTCTATTTTCAAAAGTCAAACTCTGGAAATAATGCTGAGTATGTGCACTCAACTTTTTTGTCAACCATGGTGAGACCTATTCTGAGTGGAACCTGTCCTGTCAAACAACTGTATGATCTTGGCCACCATTTTCATCTTCTTATAGCCTAGACCATCTTTAGGTAGAGCAACAATAATTTTTTTCAGATACTGTATAGTTATTTGCCATGAGGTGCTATATTAAACTTCCAGTGACCAGTATGAGAGAGTGTGAGAGCAAGAACACCAAATTTAACACACCTACTCCCCCATTCACACATAAGACATTATAATACTAACGAGTCACATGATACTGGGGCAGGAAAACGGCTAATTGGGCCCATATGGTCATTTTCATTTAGTTGTGTACTCACTTTTGTTGCCAGCGATATAGACATTAATGGCTGTGTGTTGTTATTTTGAGGTACAGCAAATTTACACTGTTATACAAGCTGTAGACCGACTACTTATACCGACTACTATATCAAAGTGTCATATATTCAGTGTTATTCCATAAAAAGATATAATAAAGTAATTTTTAAAATGTGAAGGGTATGCCCCCTAATTTATGTGAGCAATATATAAAGCAAATATGTGATTCTGTATGGCATGGACAATGAGTGCATGCACTAACACCTTTTTCTATTACAGTTGTAATTTATATGATCTACAGAGCTTATGTGTAATGTTACTATGCTCTGTGTGTATATGAACAGGCTGGGCCTTCACTCCTTATCCATATCAAAAGCAAACTTTTTATCATTTAGGCATACAAATAAAAGGTCACTTAACACATCTAACAGTCAAATAGTGCCCATGGTTCAAATACTCATCACTCATCTAAAATGAATCCTAAAAAACAACATCATACATTACAGACGCGTGTACTGAGTTTGTGCATGTAATAGGTTACAATACAATAGGCTTAGCAACTGATGCTCTAAGAGGACATGGAAACCAGCTAACCAAAACTAAAACAGAGAAACCGATCGAGGCAACATCCAAGAACTGAAAGAATTCAACAAAATGTCACTTCAAAGTTGAGGTCATTAAAAAGAAATTCTCTCCAAAATGCTATGCAGCAACATAAACTGTAACAGTGTGCATGACACAGGACTGCAAACTAGCTTGGTTCCTACAAAACACGTTCATGAACCTTGAACCAAAGCAGAAAGGTATTCATAAATCTAGTTTGTTTATATATTACAGAAGTGCTACACCTGTTACATCGTAGTTTTTGTCAAACTAGAATCAATTCTAAACATGGAAACTAGAATGAACAGAAAACTGGGGCCTAAAATACTCTCTCCTGTATACTAAGGGCAAACACTTTACATAACACTATACTCTATAATGTTTTTAAATGAGTAATATTGACTATAAACCAAATCAGCCAAAATATTTAAACCTCCTGGTCTGCATCTTTGCCTTACTCAGGCGTTATGAATCAAGCCACATTATTGAGCCCAGCATTTCCAAGCAGAACATTACTCAAGAGCATCACACTCTCTCCACCAGGTCAGCTTCTTCCCAAAGCCAGTCACCATCACCTTCTTTTGCAGTGGTGTGAATGAGAAACTGCTATATAAGTGAACCTTATTGCCTTTAGCAATGAATCCAGGTTCTGTTTGGGATCCCACGATGGTCAGGTTCCAGTATGGCGGCCTTCAGTTTAAGCGCTTTAATCCTGCCTTTGCTGTGGAGCAACACACTGGCCAAAATGCTGGCATTAAGGACGAGGATTAACAGGCCAAATTACAACGTCTGTGGGCAAATGTGCCACAGAATACCATGCAGAACCTGTTTGCCTGTGATGCCCAACTATGCCCCATCTTGTGTGGCTAGAGTTGATCCAACAGTGTAACTAGAGCCTCCTATCAATTTTACAGTTTTCCCCAATAAACTTATCCTGTTGCTGTAATATTAAGAGCTTAGCAAGATAATCAAGGGTATGTATTTTCCAGACTGTGTGTGGTTTTAATGCTTTACCTAATCAGTGTATGGAGCTGTGTTTCCCAAACTTTTCTGTACAGCATATGAATACAAAGCTCAAAGAGGTCATTTATCCACGGGCTTCCTATGAATGTTCCATTCTCAGAACTGTAATCAAATGAAGCAAATAAACTGCCAACAACATTTAAGGCAAGGGTCCAAGTTGTTAAGCCAGCTAATATATCAGTCACGTCTCCTGTGCCCTGGTTTAGTGGCTGACAGTGTTCGAGGACGAAACCAAATCTATTTATTTATTTATTTACTTACATTAAGCACAGTTGAAGGGCAACAAACCTTATAAGAGGGTTGTTGCACTGTTTTTAAATAGCTTTACAAAAAAAGGGTTTTTAAATCTACTAGATACCTAATCATTTAAAATAATACTATGTCCACACAAGAAAAACTTTTAACACTGTATATTGTATGCAGCACCACTTCTCAGTTAATGTATATATATATATATATATTTTACAATGATATCAAAAAATGACAGCATTAGCATAAAGTTTGTTTCAAACGTTTTTTACATTTTGCTGCATAAAAAAAGTGTTCACTTTTCCAGGAAGGCTTCCCACTTTTCTACGTCTTGAACAAAGGTTGGGTACTGATCCTGGATCACAGATGATATTCCAGTTTCTGATTTCAAAGGTGTACATGGTGGTCAGGGTCAGAGCTCGATGCATGTCAAGTTTTCCATCAAATTCGTCTAAACATTCTTTATTGACTTTGTTTCAGGAGAGTAGGACAGAGCATTAATGAACTGAACTACTGACAGTCACAGATCAATCTACTACCACTATTCGTCAGTGGAGAATCTTCCTGTGTTTTCTATCTGAAGGTGGTGCAATTAAAAAGCGAACCTAATTTTGGACAGTAGTAGTAGTAGTGGTGGTTATGGCACCTGGTAACCTACTTCTGATCTCTATGCAGGACTAAAACAATCCATAGAGATATCACAACTCCATGGGACTGGTTATTTTAAGGACAAACTGGTCCAAATTGATAAAGTCACCCAATACACCAAACACTGAAGCAGCTGGGTCACTGCAGCAAGACCACACTGGGTGCCACTCCTGCCAGCTAAGAATAGGCTACAATTTGAATAGGTTTACCAAACATTGGACAAAGAAAATTGGAAAAAACATGCATTATCTGAGGAGTCTTGATTTCCACTACAGCATTCAGATGGGAGGGTCAGAATTTGGCATAAACAACATGAGAGCGTGGATTCAACCTGTCTTTTGTCAACAGTTCAGGCTGGGGCTGGTAGTGCAATGGAGCGCCTTACTACTAACTGAGCATTGTTTAAACACCATAGCATATCCAAGTTTGTTGCTGACCATGTTTATCCCTTTATTACCACAAGATATCATTTGAAAGCCTATCAGACTGGTTTCCTGAACATGACAATGCAGACATATTCACTGTACTTAGATGGCCTCTGTAGCCTCCAGATCTCACTCCAGTAATAGATAATTCACAACATGGATGTGCAGCAACTGTGGCGATGCTATCATGTCACTATAGACAAGAATCTCAGATTCCAGTACCTTGTTGAATATAGGTCATGGCAAATTAAAGCAGTTGCGAGCTAAACCCCATATGTAAACACTTGGTGGAGTCTCTTTCACGCTGTTGAAAGGGTAATCTTTTGTGTGTTTCGGTACTGTGCTTATACCCAATAAAGCTTTATATAGTTATTAAATCCCTTGTTAAAAATTATATACGAATTAATTCAGTTGTAAAGTGGATGACCAGGACAAAAGTTAAGTCTGTCAGAATTCTCTGGTCATGAGCAAAAGGTTCATACTCTTACTATAGTTTGGAGAAAAGCCCAAGATCATGCTTTAAACTGCTACTCTGCCTGACCAGTATACAAATGGCAAAACATCAAAATCCAAACATGCTGATAAATATCCTAATTTACCATCTGCTCCCATCAGCCAGTACCTCATTCAGGTATAACCTGAGCCAGAGAATCCAAAAAACATGACAGCGAGTGACGATGAGTATGCAAATGAGAATGCAGAACAAGTAAAGGACAATATGGATGCAGGTATACCTTGTAAAAGTAGGACTGTAAATATATTAAGTGTAATAACAGCTTATTTATGAATAAATGAACAGTTATTCTAATATTAGTTGTCATCATTTAAAAACAATGCCACATATATACATTTTCAAACTAAGTGTAAACAGTAAGGACGCGCCGATCAGGCTTTATGTTGCTGATCCCGATCGCCGATACTGATCGCATTGATTGGCAGTAAATTTGTCAAGTTAGTTACGATGAGTACTACTGGCTATGTGAGCTGGACGTTCGATGTGAGAGCACACGGTCTGGTGGAGCTCTGGCATGGCTACATCTGTGAAATATTTTTGCCCCGGTAACATGTAGTGGGGCTCCAGTCGGCAGAACCCAGTATCTTCCACCACTGGGAAGGGCTGGACAAATTAATTCAATTATTTGACAAGTCTTTTGGCTTTCACGCTCATACGGGCAAGTGTGGGCTGCATTAACTGCCATCACACCATATTCCACCAAGAGTTTGTTCTTAAAATGTCAAATTGAATTCGTTGTGTTGAAACATTTTAATGTGCTTCCCCCACGAGATATTTTTGATTGCATGTGTTGCAGGATGCAAACTTTACATCACTCTCACCGACAGCGTAAAAATTCCACACTGCTGTCATGTTTGTTTTATGATTTGCCGCTGCACACCTGTGCAGTGTGAAGGAAAGGGGAAGGGGGCCTCCGCGTGGCCTCTGCAGGATGCAGTATGATCAGCAATGAAAGACATTGGTCAGCATACGCCGATCACATACTTTTTCACAGAAATCGGCCGATAATGATCAGTAGCAGATTAATCGCAACACAGGTAATCAACACTAGTAAAAAGCGCTTTACAGACAATCTGTTTTTGTTTGTGAGACAAAAAAGCTATAATTATGTTGCCCAGTGAAACAATTTCCCAACTGGCCTTAAAACAAGAGCTCAGAATTTTCATATTTAATACTGAAAAGTTTAAACATTATTTAGACGTGGTATGAACTTAAATTTGATAGCTATGATACTTATTGAGGGTTTGTAGGGACCCCGTATGTACACAGCTTTACACACGGCTCAGCCACTCACGTGTTTATTTATGAGACCAGTGCTGAGGCATGTTGTGCGTACTAATGATAAAAGGACGTTATACTAAATGGTCCTCGGGTTTGTTGAAATTAAATGATTTAAGTTACCAATTGCACTTTTATTTACAGTTTTAAAAGGTGCGCCTTTAAGCGTTCGTTATTTGTTTAATTTATGTTTTTTTATGTGGCTAAATGTTATTATTTATTTTTGGGAATGGATTACGTGGTATATTTTACAAACTCGTATCTGCTATTTAAAGTTGAGTTTTAGACCTTTAGCATTAATAGAAACGGCCATGTTAAGATGAATTCCGCTGCAATGTCAAGAGACAAGCTTGGACTGGCATGTCAATACTCCTAACTCTTGTGTTAACTTCAAGTTCCTCCTTAGCATTTAATCATATGGATGAACTGACTTTTCGTTGTTTTAAGTTATGTATTCGTGCTTGTCCTTACCTGTGGATGGCGTGCAGGGCTAAAGGTGTACTGTACTGAATGTGGTGGATAGCGGCTCTGCTCACTGCTGAAGCTCCCCTGGCTTGGGGGGAAGCCTGAGCTCGACATGCTGCTGGTATGTGGTGATGAAGATGATGAAGGCTCAGACTGAGGTCTGAAGCCTGTAGGCACCGAGGCTCATTCACGGGTTTGACACCAGCATGGCTGCAATGCCAGCGCACCTGAAAATGCAGGACAGAAGAGGACAGTGATGGATATCAGCAAGTTAAAAGGCTAGGGCGTTTGAGAATGCATTTTATAAAGCAGAGTAAATTTATTAAAGCATTACCCATCATAGGTAGTCATAACTTAGTCATAACAATGCAGAAATGCCATCTACTGAAAGACTGGTCTTTTGTTTGTTTGGTTATTTGGTATATTTAACTCTAATCACCATCATTTTTTCAGCGAAACGCACAAGGATATAATCGATACACAAGGTTACAGCAGGACTTGTCATATATACACTTAAGTTAACATCACTTTAGATTAATCAATTAACCTAACAGGCATGACTTTGTGGGAGGAAACCAGATAACCCACCCAGAGTAAACCCACGTAGGAACGGGGAGGACATGCAGACTTCACATACAAAAGATCCAGGCCTCGCCACCCTGGGATCGAAACCAGGACCCTATTGCTGTGAGCAACCGAGCAACCGTTCCGTCCCCTCTAGAATTATAATGAACATTCTTGAAAATACTGCATTAGTAGTACTCTAAAGTCCTGTCAAAAGCACATGGCAGTGAATGAAGTGTCTTGGTACTAGAAAATAACATTTTACAAGTTTAGTGCTTATTCTCGATAACCCAAAGGGAATAATAAGTAAATAATATATGATCCCAAATGGCTTTTAAATTATGAGAACAGAAAAAGTGATGGTAATAGGAAATGAAAAACTGCCTCCTTGCTGCACAAAAAGTGTATAAACATGTCGCAGTTAGGCTTAGACATCAGTACAACAGACATATGGGCTGCAGATCCTTTAAAAAACAGACAAAATCTTATCCAAGAAAGTATTATCTATGAAGCCCTAAAGATCCTACAAAACTCCACTTCACTCACTACTCAACATTACTTAAAAAGAATCTTGAGGGAGAATAGTCTATCAGAAAGTTCCAAACATTACTCAGCCCTAACGTTAAAATTCTCAGCTCAGTTTGATGGCAGGGGATTTACAACTTACAATATCAGTCATGGATTTTTGTGAGTTTGATGTGGGATTTTCTCATGCATGGCAGTACATCTAGCAGGTATGGGCAATCTGGCAGAAATTCTTATAACAAGTTTTTGCTTCAACTGAATCACAACCAACAATATTTCATCACAACGCATATAGAGTTCTGAAATTCTGCTTGATCATAGCTCACAAGTGGTGACAAAAAAAACCACTGTATCAAATGTATTTAATCATCTCTTTAGGTGTGCAATATATTTGTCTCTAAAAAAGTATTGTTTTATTGATGTGTGAGCTGACAATGACAGTTTTGGGGGGAAAAAAAGTCAAAAACAAACCTTGAGCGTTAATGTTCAGAGTTCAGGACAGACTGAGCTACGCTACAAACTAAACTGGCTACCTAAAAACTCAAGAATTAAGCTAAAAATGAGTGAACACACTGCAAAAAGGGGCAAAATACCAACACTGCCAGCCCCGTAGTCTACATCGTTAGATTTAATTGCTAGACATGACACATCCTCGTGGCTTTTGAAAAGACGGATAACCACAACACAGAATATGAAGATTTTGCCAAGGTTCCAGCATAAAACCACGCTCAGTAACCCTTAGTCAAAGTACCATCAAATGATTGTTACTGACAAAATACCAGAAAAAAATAATGAAGTTCTCTTCTATCAGCATTGCACAACCCATTTTGTGGACATCACAGACATTGCGGTGTTAAAAATTAAAATGCCATGCATATTGTTGTTGTTTGTTTCAGTACGATTTCTGGCTGTTGCACCCACGTGCGGTCCCCACGTTTTTCTTTTCAGAACACTGAGCAGATTTTGTTGTGTTTTCACCAGACGTACCATTCTGTATTTATCCTCTGAAAACAACCGTGTCCACTGTGCAAAAATGGGCCCCAAATAATTGATGATTTCTTTTTTCCAACTCCTGTATATTACCGTGTTGCCAGGTAAACTAGTTTACACTAACCCTGTACACTCTGGGTTATGACTGGTTTAAGAGACTGGTGTCTGTAAGAGTAAGCTGCATGAGCTAGCAAATATAGTGGCTGGTTATTACAATATAATTTTTATGCCAAAATAGCTTCCAGGAAATTAATAGTTTAGCGACCTCTCTGTTAAGGCTAATCGTTAAGACAGTAAAATTGTTCACGTTCGAAAAACATCACAACAAACCATGGACATAAGACATAACATGGGATTTGGTTATTAGTGCATAACTTTTAATTATGTTCATTTTTGGCATATTGTGTATATTGCGACTCACATTATCAGGCTGAGGTGGTCCAAGATCCTAGATCGGTTACATATCCGATACATGGCCATGCAACCTGAATGGAAACGCCGAGATCGGAATTTATTAAACTTTTATGAAATTTCAACTAATAAGCAGTGAAGAGAAGGGAAAATGGTAGCTGAGATGTTTTCAGTGGTGGGATAGTGAGATAAAAGCTCATAAGATTTGCAAACATAATTCGAAGGCAGCTGAATGTGGCCACCAGAGGACTGCAGTGTCAAAAGAACATAGCAAGCTTTAAAGCAAAGTTTAGAGTATGTAAAACAACGAAGTGGTTGTGACAGAATATCGTGCTCTTATCATAATTAACATTAAAGAAGTTTAGTTCCTATGACAAACGGCTCATGTGAAGATGTCGGATACAGGTGACAATAAAAAGCCTTTTAAAAACTGAATTGATGATCAAATCGAATTTGGACCACTTGTTATTATCCTTTCAAAGAACATTAATCGTAATTCATCTTAAACATGTGGCTGTACAACATCATGTAAAATAAGAATCTGCACATGGAGGCAGTACCACAGTGTTTATGAACCCTTTTGTTACAGAGCCATGTAGACACCATGGCTTTTACGAGGCATTTGATTTGTCTCAGAAACCGATGTCAGAACTTGATGTTGCATCATTTAACTGTAGCATGTGCAACAATTTGAGGTAAGGTTTCCTCAAAAAGCTTGTTTGATTACTGATGTTTGAGCATGAACGATTTCTAGTGCATACGTTTCAGATTTTGGAAGAGCAAAAGTAACAGTTTAATTACTGTCCCAGCTCCGTCCCACATAAATAATGTCCAGCATTTCCTTAATCACATCCTTTACTATTTAAACACACTGTCTGAAGTGGTCTGGGGTCCAGACGCAAGACGTTTGGAGTTTGGCCTGTGGGCCAATGTTGTTTATTATCCATGTTCATCTCTGATCTCTGGTTCAGGAGGACAATTGCATTTTATTCAGTCAAATAAGTCCTGCATTTCTCCCGTTCCAGCTGATTTAAATGTTCCATCTATAACTAAGCACAGTGTTGACGCTAACCCAGCCCATACTCACATTCACACCTATTCACCAACAATCAGTCTCACATAAACAATTCTGCACACAACAAAACAGTGCTTTAATTCTCTCTTTCAGTTCATGTATGTACAGAGCTCATATACAGAAATACGGCTCCGACGCTGGCCACTGCTGACGCAAGTGTTAGGTTTTGGTTGTGTGTAGAGTGCTACTTAGTCACCTCATATATATATATATATATATATATATCTATATATATA
>JAUZSU010028616.1:0-10495 GCA_034780255.1 Parotocinclus maculicauda | reverse complement strand
ATAGATAAGAATAAAATGAGGTTAATTAATAAGAAATAAAGATAAAAATATAAGAAAATATTAATAAAGATCATAAACATAAATGAAATAAATAAAATTAAGCTAAAACTTAACTTGTAAATAGTAGAAGAATAAAAAAGGACTAAAATAGAATAAAACACAATAAAATAGAAAATAATAAAAATAATCCTCTTAGTAACTTTAGAATATATACATTTATTTATCTTAAAAGTGAATAGAACAGTTCTAGAACAGTCAACATAACCTGACCTATATAACTACACTACAGTACATTAACCCAGAATGTGGGGAAGAGGATGTTACTCATTAATGTTGTGCAGTGACAGGAAGTTTCTTGTTGTAATTTGTACGTGTTTCTTCTTAAGCAGTTCACTGGGGTTTTTCTTTTTTTGTTTTATAAATAGGCATGCTTGAATGCACTCATCAAGTCTAAATGAATTTCTAAATAGAAAAAAAGACATTTGTCACATCATAATACTAACACTGATCTTCATTCTAATCATATCTGAGACTTTTCACCCTGTTCATCTTCAGAAAAAAGTGATTTCTTGGCTGCCACAGTTAAATAAAGACCATTTCTAAACAAGCTCCTTTAGACTGTAGAAGGGTAAACTTAGCATAATCATAAAAATAAGGGAGGTCACATTGTAGCGTATGGAAGTTGTCCTTCTCCTTTTTCTCAGTGTTTCTATAATGCATTCACACCTTTTGTATTTTCTCCTAAAGAAATAAATTATTACATATGCCTGTTATGCTATTGCTAAAACATGGTATGTCTAATCTAATGGTGGAAAAATACTGTAAGACTAAAGTCTGCATTTACCTGATGTAATAAATAAACAGTAAGTAATGGATTCATGTTGCTCATATCAAATGTAAACTTTTCTGCATTAGCTCACTACTGTAAAAAATAAGGAAACAAATAGAGGTAACAAACACAGGTAACTTTCTAAAGGAAAAGCATGCTGTTCCAATGGAAAAGTGATGTGATTCAAATATGTCAGGTTCCCCATGGAAACCTGGAGTGGCTGAGGGTAGGAGCCAGTCAGCTCCAGTTTTTCTAGCATTAATGAGGCTCCTCTGTTCTTTATACGGTCACTCCTGGCAGCCAGAGCGCCAAGTTTTCCAGCTTTAACCCAGCACACTCAAGTGAATGTAAACTCCACTGTGCTTGAATTTAGCTTAGAACCAGACTGTGGCAAGACTGTTTGAAGTGATCGGCTTCATTATTTCTTTTCCTCTTTAAATTCATTCATTTCACGCATGTTCCTATGTACCTATCACACAGTTTATGACTTTATATTGACCATTTTACTGGGCTGTTTCAGTGCAAACAAAAGCTTTGTATGTATGTTTGTTGAACCTTATCTAAGGATATTTGATGTACTTACTCATTTTCATACCCTCTTAATCCAATTGACGGCTGATTAAGAGCCAGGGCCTGTCCAACAGGAAAGGGCACAAGGCTTTAGCCAACACTAGACATGGTGTATGCAGACATATGGTGTACACATACTTTCTCACACTGGGCCACTGTAGAGATGCCAGTTTACCCTGCTCATGTCTTTGAAAGGTGAGAGGAAACTTAATACTTAATGGAAGCCCAACACAGAACATATAGACTTCTACAGGCAGCAGAAAGGCTTGGAATCGAACCTGGGTCTATGGAGCTGTGAGGTGACAGCACTTATCACTGCACCATGGTTGTTCACGCTCAAAACTTTACCATATGTGTTGGTTGTGAAACCACCTGGTTATTTTGAGCGCAACTCAAAACAGCTGTCCAGTATGTGACCAGAAAAAAACGATTACACATAAAATGGTAATTTGTTAATTACATAATTTGTTTATTATTATTAATTGCAAAAATTGTCTTTGTTTGTGACTTTTGAATGGTGTGCACTGATTTTGGGACATGCAGTCACAGGGGTGCAGTCTCACTAACTTCTAAAATACAGGGGTCTGGATAAAATAGGACTACTGTTTGATGGCGTTTATAAATTTTTATTTCATTACAAATATATGTACTATAAACAAATAAAAAAATCATTTAAGAAACAGGGCAGCACAGTGGCTCGGTGGGTAGCACTGCTGCCCCACAGCAAGAAGGCCCTGGTTTCAGTCCCAGAGTGGAGCGGCCTGGGTCCTTTCTGTGTGGAGTCTTCATGTCCTCCCTGTGTCTGCATGGGTTAACTCCGGGTAATCCGGTTTCCGCCCACAGTCCTGTGTGTTAGGTTAATTCGTGTCTCTAAAGTGGCCCTTAGTGTGTAACTGTGGCAGTGTGTGCCCTACGATGGATTGGCACCCCGTCTAGGGTTGGTCCTGCCCTTGTGCCCAGAGTTGCCAGGTGGGCACCGGCTGGCCCACAACCCCATGTGGATTAAGTGGAAGAGAATGAATGAAGGAATGAATTTAAGAAACAACACTGTTAGAAAAGTCATATAAAATGTAGGTGTGTTCTACAGTCTTTATGCTTTAGGTTAAAATGGATCATGATCCTTTTTTATTTCCATTCTTTCTTTAAAACTGTGCCACTGCAAGTTTGAACTAATTCAGTAGATTGTCTATATGAACCTGAAGCCCGTGCGGATCAAAGCTGAACTTTTTTTTATAGTATTTAGACAGTGTGCTTTATAGTGCATGACATTGTGTGTGCGGGTTCCTGATCTTGATCACAGCCTAAGAAAGACTTCTTGTGTGATTTGTTAGTTCTCTTTGTTGTGCTGTGGTCATCTGATTAGCATGGTGTGTTAGGCTGCAATAGAGGACCTATTATAATATTTTATTTCTGTAAATAGCAGAGAATGACGCTTATTTGATTTCAATTGAACCCTGCCACAGGATATATACACTATATAAGCAAAAGTTTGTGAACACCCAAAAACATGACATCTAAAACATGGTTATTAGCGTGGCCCCCTTTGTTCTTTTAACTTTTTTCATTTCATTTTGTAGCATAACTGTGAGGTCAGCTTCATATGTTAGACAAGCCCACTTTTGAGATTCCAGTGCATTTTAACCCATTAACTGCCAAATTTATTTCTGAACATTTTTTACTTTATTTCTGTCTGCCTACATCCCATCCCATCAGTAGGCGAGTTAAAGCACCCGATCCCCAAATGGGGATCATGGGTTTTAATGGGTTAAGGTGTCTGGTGTAGTTGAGGTCAGGTTCATGAACAAGCAGGTAAGTTCTCAATCAAAGTTATCAAAGTTGGCAAAATAATTATATATGGTCATATTAAGAGTAATAGTCACAGAAAGACTAATAGTCACTTAAAACCGGCACAGATGAAGATTCAGATACTAATGTAGAATATCTTTAATCAAAACTGTGAGATTACCTTAGGCTACCATTAACATTAACAAACAACATATTATACTAACGCAGAGTTGCAAGCACTGAATTTTAATGTTAGAACCCATAAGAAACAGTTCAGATTCCTTGCTGGTTATAGCTAGTCTTTTTCTGGTTAGTGCTGATCCAGTGCTGGTTAACGTGGTTAACCTTTATGGTATCAGTATCCCAGTGTCCAAAACACAAAAGGTAATGTGCATTATACAGCTTGTTTGTTCTTGCTCTTTTAAGCAGGTACATTTCCAGATTTTGGTAAAGAATATAAACTTGAGACTTAACATACTAATTGTTATTTGCTGTCTTTAACCATTTTTTTGTAATAGCACCGGGTATGTGGGTCCATTCCTGCTCACATAGAGTTGTGTTGCTAATTCACAGACTTTCTCTGTCAGATTCTGATGGAAGGGGGAGATATGAGGCATGCTGCAGCTGTGCCCTTATCATACTTAAGTGTTTTGTCTCAGTGTTTGAGCTGTGCTTAGATCAGATCTAAACCTAATATTAGTTCATGGCAGGCTGCATATTTTAGATTTAATATGTGTCAGATAGTTTATCTATATGTCTAGCTCAATATTGAGCTCTTCTTAAATTAAATATATACTTTCTTGTATCATAATCTTCAGTTCCAAAGCCATACAGAAGTGAAGATACACTGGATTGAATTTTAGCTAGTGGGAGATATTTCCTTTCCCTGGTAATGGTTTCACTTCAAAGCTATCAAGAGACAAATGACCAAAGCCTGCATAACTGCTCGGGTTTTTCTCAGGCCCAAAGACCCTAAAATAGAGCTGGCTGGGTTCATTCTCCCACAGTGGACCCCTCTGACTTCCCAGAGTCGTGCACTCTAATCTCCAATAGAGTCTAATATGACCATTGGGTGACTCACTTACATTTTTCCATACATGGTTTAGCTTGTCCATGGAACTTCACAGCAAATGAGCTGTGGTCATTTGTAATAATAAGAAAAACTGCATGTCAATTACTGCATGCCATTTATTAGCTGGTATTTGCTTAGAGTGAGTGCCCTAGCATTTAAATATGAAGTGTTTTTGTTTGTTAATTCATTTAATTTAACTTTGTATCATTGGTCATATTCATGGGGACACAAAGTTACATTAACACACTAGTCATGAGTTTGATCAGATGTCCCATGCTGCCAGTCTTGGGCCCATGAGCAAGACTCTTGTCCCAAAATTACATGGACTGTACATTGTAAGATTTTATCAGTTTTATAGCAGATTTTATCAGTAAATCTGTATAAGGACATCTCCTATAATGTAAATTTCCACAAACATTCACATCTTCAAATCAAAAAAAGTTTGGACAGTATCTAAAGTGCGTATAAAAACAGATTTTTTACATTTACTTTGACTTTTATTTCATTGCAGACAATATAAAACTGATTCCTGATTTCTGCATTTCAATTTAAAGCTAGTAATGAATTAATCTAAATAATATCTGAATGAAATCTAAATAATGAGATGTAATAGTGATTTGGTACACAAGCAGCATCCAGGGAAAGTCTTGGATGACTAAACCTGCCCAGAGGATTTCCAGTATGTCAAGAAGTTTTAAAGAAAATTATTGAAATGTTTAAAAAAATGCTGAAATAAATGTTTATTAACACATAAAATGAAGTTGACCAGACAAAACATAAAATATCTCAGGTTCATACCGTCTGCAATGAAATAAAAGCCAGACAGACTGTGAGAAACAGTCTGTTTTTACATGCATTTTCCATACTGTCCCAAATTAGGGACTTTGAGTATTTGGGGTTGTACATGTGATGTTATCACATCAATGAGGGTGAATACTCAAATCAAACCTTAAATTTTCATGTGAAATAACTTTTTTTAAGCTTTATTGAGTTTCCTCATGTTTCAGTCTAGTGCAGATATTTCCGTTCCACAATACAAAATGCAGAAAAATTAAGGTTGGGGTGAATATTTATGCAAGGCACTGTATGTAAGTGAATTACAAGTGAACTGGTTATCTGTTCTTTTATCAGTACAAGGAAACATGCCGAAACCATTCTCCATGGTAATTGCTGGTATGGTACAAATAGAGCAGATAATGATTATGCTGGAAAACAATGGCACATTCCTTTAAAATACTAAAGCACTTTAGAATCTCCCTGCTGGAGTTGCTCGACTTGAGTGCTTGAAGGTTGCAGTAATTGTGGTTATTTTTGCATCCTTTGTGTTGTTGTAAGGCTCAAGGTCATTTGTCAAACTGAGGAGCAATGGCTGCTCTCCAAACGTTTTATACCTGTGCTACAGAACATTAGATTTGAATTTCGAAAGCAAAAGAAGCTTTAAGCTTGACTCATTTGTCTTTTTTACTGCCACCATTTGAGCATGGGCTTTGTCTTCAACAGACAGGAAAGGGTTAATAAACAAGGCCGCCTAAATAATGAGACGAGGGTGGGTGGTCTCTAGGGCTTTCTGCTTATCATGGAGGAAGAAAGGAACTGCAGGAATTTGGAGGGTAGTTAATCACAGGGGTGTGTGTGTGTGTGTGTGTGTTTGTGTGTGTGTGTGTGTGTGTGTGTACACGTGCTAATAGTGTGTTTAGGCTTCATGTCTGAGTGTGTTTTGGGTAGAGGGTGCAGGTAGGTGAGATCATGGATTGTTTGGAACCATAGTGAGAATTTGGAAAGCTTTTAAAAGTGGAATGTGTGTATATAATTGAGACTGAGCAAGAATGTTTGTGGGAGAAGTGTGTTAATTTTCCAAAGAGTTTGGCTCAGACAGCAAGACTAGGAGACACCCAAGTCTAGGAGCTATAAGGTGCATGGGTGTGTAAATAGAGCCTTGTTTTATAGGGATGTTTAACAATTTGAACAAACGATAAAATGTACCAGTTTTATTCTCATAATAAACATTTTTTAGTTTTTAACTGAAATGAGTTGTGTCACACTTCAAGCTCAACGACACTGGCACAATCAGAAGGATCAAAAGGCATATTATCAGTTAGTCAGAATACTCCATTGAAGCATTTCCTCCCATGCTGCTCTTGGACTCTGAGCTTGGATGGATATTGATAGCAAATAATCTATGCAGAATCACCATTTAGATTTTAGTGCCTTTAAGAGCCTGTTGTTATTTGCTCAATTATTCGTGATAAATGACCTGCAAAATGCTGAATAAACACACACACACACACACACACACACACACACACACAGCATTAGGATGCACACACAAATGAGTACTATAAATTTATTTACTACATTGATTGCTAGGCTGGTAATAATGTTGTTTAGATCAGCTGTTATAAAAGTATTAAATTACTATCGCTTAATGTCCACAATATTATTTGTGAACCTACATGTTAAGAGCTTAGACGTTGTCTGAACACCATATTTTATTCCCATACTTAGCAATACTATTTGGAATAGTGTAGTGTTTCAGTACTGACTAAATTGTAGTGCTGATTCAGTGCCCATCACATCTACACGTGTGCATCGAATGACAGTGACAGTGGCACAAACTCAGTCACACAAACAGCACAGTGATATTACTAAATTATTTCAGAATTTACTTTATGTAAACAGAGCTTTAAACATGTTTCAGCTGCTCATTGGTTTGTTTATGAGACTGGCCTCATTAAACTCACTTTTTTTTTTTTATAGTGCAATACTAATGAGGGAGTAGCCGGACAGGGCCATATCTTAGGTTAGCTCTTCACAGCATGTTGGTTTCTGTACAGTCAAGGCAAAATAAGCTGTGAAGGAAAAACTCCACAAACATTCAAAACAACAAATTTAATAAGACTGATAAAAACAGCATCATCCTGCTGAATCTATGGAATTTGACCTAACTAACAAAGACAAAGAGATTCCAGCTAGAGCTAACCAAAAGCCTAAAAATAGAGCCAATCACAAGCCAGCAGCCCCTGCTATCTTTCTTTAGCAATGAATAAGTGAAAATGTTTCTGTTTGCTGCAATTTATAATTCTTAGACAAAAAGAAAACCGGAATCTGGCAAATTGGGAATTGGCAGAGCTTGGTAAAAAACAGAAAATCACAAGTAGAAGCATCTCTACTAAATAGCCAAGATTATTGTGATTATTTATTAATTATAAATAATATAATAACAAATATTAAGTAAATATAAATACTGACACTATATAGTTTATAGTAAATACTGACACTATATAGTTTTTTAACTATTTAAGATGGTTGAGTTGCTCAGTTTCTCTTTATACACTTTGTCTCACAAACAAATTTATAGAGTGAAAAACTGTCTATTATGTAACAATAAGTTATTTCAGAAGAGAGTAGGGAGCTGAGAAGCATGCAGAAGCTATAAGAGTCTGAGATAAATGAGGATGTTTAACTCTGGTGTGCTTTGTTGCAAAGACATTCCTCCCCTGAGAGAGGTTACAATGGTTAAAAAGATAAGCCAGAAGAAATAATAAAAAAAGATTCCTTTCTCATTATTTCTGAAATCCATTTTGTGTGATTTTTAGGAATTCATAAAGGAGACTTAAGAGGAAAGTAAAAAAAAAACAAAAAACAGCCAAGTGGCATTGTAGAATTATATAATGATAGCCCATAATAACATGTAAGGTGGATACAGAGGGAGAGAGCAAGAAAGTGAGGGAACATAAAGTCTTTGTCTCTGATTCCCCAGGCGTTTTGCCTGATGTTAGTCAGCTGTGTTTTCATGTTCTCAGACACAATCCAAACTTTCACGGCCTCCTTCTGGTAATGCTTTCCTGAGCTGATGTCACAATTTCCCTGCACTACTCCTTATGCACTTTACATCTGAACCCCTTCGTTTCCTGTTGTTGTGAAAGCGGCAAATCTGATAGGCCCAGCGAAGCAAGTGTTGGCTGGAATTGAAAATAATTCTTGCATCATAGTTTATGTAATGGGGCAGAAAAAGATGGAGGTGTGTAAAACTGCCAGTTGGGTGTGCTCTTTTGGTGGTCTGGAGATATTCTAGGCTCTGTGGGAACTTGATGTCAAAAGAAGAACTTTTTTTAACTGCTACAGATACATGGGTCGGCGCAGAGGCAACAGTTCCAGCAATCAGCTGACAAAACAGAGGACCATTATGGGTTTTGTAATCAGTGAAACAAGTTACTAGGGAATATTGGTAATGCACATAATTAACCTAGTTTAGGACAAGAATAAAGGACATAATGTTGTATCACCCCATAAATTCAGCCATGGTAAGCCTGGGTTTGTGGAAAAGAAAATATATGGTTTAAGCTGAGATCTAAACTGCCTTAAATTACACTAGTCAGCTTGCTAACCACATTTTGGTATATTACTTTACCACGGTTATATCACTTTGAAATGAAGACATTAGACTTGAAGGGATTCCCCAGCATCATTCTATATATATATATATATATCCAGTGCATCTGTAGCATATTAGAAATTACCACAGCAAATGATTCAAATAGAAAACCAGCATAATTTAACTTACTCATTACAGAAATCTAAGGGCATTCTCTGAATTTTACCAACAATAGTTAAAAATGTGACCATATGATGGAGATTAAATACTACAACCCTTACACTCCAACCATAAAGGTACAGACCGGTGGCATGTAATGTCCATCCCATCAGTGTAGGTTTGCTTTAATTGTCTTAGAAATAATAATAACAAATAAGAATGTGTCTCTTCCATATGTCACAGGTGTAAACAGATTTAAAATGGCCAAGACACTGTATCGACATATGATGTTACCGTTTACAGTACTATTCTGATCTCTAATTACCATATTTTACTTAATAATTATGACAGATTTCTGTGTTGATTGCTTAATTATGTAGTGTTACACCTCCTGATATGGCAGCGTATTATTATAGTACAATGCGTGTTGGTTCTTCTGCCCTCCACCTATCACTCTCTGCAGTAGGTTCTCATAACAGAATTTGTGGGTCTGTGTAGAGGTTTGGCAAACCAGTCACTAATGGATCATTTCAGTTTTGAACAGACCAATTAATGCTGCAGATTCAGGAGCAGAGGTGGGAGCTGGAGTTTAAGTCTGTTATTCTCTCAAAAGCTTACTACCTTATCTTACATGCCGTCAGACTATACAAATGCTCTCTGGGTGGGAGGGGGCGTAACACGAGGGCAGAGGATGGAAAGGAATAGTAATAGTAGTAGTAGTCTGAACACAACACAAAACATATTTTGGTAATGTGAATTAATTTAAGCTTACTGGACTCTAACAAAGTAAACATATTATATATGCATAGATTATTTTATTTATACATTCTATTATTAGTATTATTAATCTTATATATTCAAATTTTTCTCATTATTCTACTTATCTTTCAACATTTTACTACAATAATGATGCTTCTGGAAACTCCCGAAGGGATTAATAAAGTAATTTTATCTTATATTAGTTGTGTGCTCGCTTGCAGACGTTTGGACTAGAGAATGTTCTAACTCGGTTGAAGTGTTTGGAGACTTTTTTGTGAAAGTTACTCATGTTTGTGTATGACTTTTTTGCTGCAATGGTGTGTAAATTGTGTTTGTAAGTGTATGTGTCTGTCTTGTTTAAAATAATATTGAAAATACCCTTCATATTTATGTTACAAAAGCTTAACAAGACTGTGACATTAAAAACATCTGGCCAATGTCCATTTCGGTCTAAGGACACATTAAACGGTGCATACCAGTATTATCATGAATCAGACAGGAGTGAATCTCTTCCTAAAGCTATTCAGTTGTCATGTTACCCAACTTTCAACGCTGAGGCCTTAAAAGCTCAACATTTTCAAGTTAACTTGCACACAGGTTTAGCAGCATATGTGTGCGAATGTCCAACATAACCACAAATGCCTCTCTCTGAAACAACGGACAAATCTTTAAAAAAACAAATTAGCGGTAAACAGCGGTAAACAGTTCATAGGCGGGGCTACATTCCATTTATATGGACCAACTTTAGGTTCTGTAACTTATTATATATGTGATTTATTTACTGTATATATACCCTCATATTCCTGTATATTATATTGCATTAAATACGGTACAAAACAGGCACAGACTGTGAGAATTCCGTACATCTGATAAATAAGTTAGGCATTAGCAATTTGTAATTGATGTATGAATAAGGTAGCACTCAGCAGATACGTTTCCTCTTACA
>JAUZSU010028605.1:0-10495 GCA_034780255.1 Parotocinclus maculicauda | reverse complement strand
GGTTTTGTTTCAGTAATTTAGGATTTGGTCCTAATAAGCGACTGGTCCCATTAACCGGTGGTCCTATTAACCGGAATCGACTGTAGTTGTAAACAGAGGGTGGTCCCTCCCCAATGAGTCCCGAAAGCTGTTTGGTTTAGATGGAACTGAAAGTCCACTGTTGCTGGGGGGCCAATGGAAAGTCCTTACAAGGATAGAAAAACGAATGAGGCTAGGGCGGAGGGGGATGGGGGATGGGGGATGGGGTGCGGGTTAGGAGGGAGAATAAATAAGCTATCATAGAGTGCGTGTAGATCGGCCTATTATTGAACATTTAGAGACACGAGTTATCCATCAGAGTGCAAGCGAGGCCGGGAGAGAAACAATTGGCGTGTTTATAATGACTACAGAGATAAAAGCCCCCCCCCCCACCCCAAACACACACACACTCCGTTTTTATTTGATTGTTTTTTAGCCGTCCAGTCTGTAGGTTCATCTTTGCTCCGCTTACCCAGGCAGTGACAACATACTCAACAATGTGTGCGTACGGGGGGCAAGGTCGTAAAGGACGGGGTTCTTGATTTACAGCCTGTCTCCTCCTTATCTCCGTCCATACCGCCCCCTCTCTCTCTCTCTCGCGTTCTCTCGCCCCGTTTCTCTCTGCCTGTCGGGCGACGAAGAGTTCAAGGCCGGCAGACGGATGGTTGAGGAGCGGCGGATGATGAGGTGCTGAACGAAGGACGGGGGAAGATCCCGCGGCTCGTCAATCACCCTCGGCGCGTAGGCTAGCACCGTCGGTGCCGATTGCCGTCGCGACCGGGACGGTTGAGTCCAACATTCCGGGCTTCCTTCTTCTACTGAAAAGCGCAAAGCGGTCAGGAAAAAATGAGCGATTGCAATTGCATGCCAAAGGCCGTAGTGCGAAAGAAGAAGCTTCATTTGCGAGTGTACCGACCGCTCTAGGAGCAGCGGCAAAAATCCGAGTGTACATTAAGTTCTCGTCTGTGGCCAAAGGGCTTAACTGAGAATACTACTAGACTTCTAGGTCCTTCAGAAGCAAGGCAGGTCCTTCAGAAACCATCCAAAGAGGATCTGCTCACGTAGTCCGAAACGTCATCTGGTCCTGCGTCAGAAAGATCTCACATCTAACCTCCCGGCAAGCAAGCCTGTCCGAATGTGCCAGGAAAGAACCCTTACAGGAACTCTTACAGGAACCCTTACAAAAAGTTAACCTGGGAGTCCGAGTGTTTCGGGTCATTTATGGCTTGTGTAAATGTTCCGAAAGATGAGCTGTGTGATCTTAAGAACTGAAGATCACCAGAACATGATGTTGGTGTCCCCATACGTTCCTGGTTAGTTCCTGGTCTCTGGGGGTGGTATGAGAGCAGGTCCTGAAAAGGTTAAGCGCAAAAAAGCATGGTCTGTCCTCCTCACCTCCCGTGACCCCCAAAACGGCTTACATTAACCCAGAGGCTTAATTCAGTCAGCTGACGCAGACCGAAAAACGGCAGAGTCACTCAAGGTCGCCTAAAACACATCGCATTAGCATTTAGCCATTACACAGCGCGGGTTCGGCCTAGCAAAGCGTCCTGGGGTGGTAAGATCTGTTTGTTTACAGCGGCGGAAGACAGCCGGACCAGTTATTAATCGCCAACACGGTGCGTCCCGACCTGAGGGTCAAGCCTGCTTGATCGTATATAAACAGGGAGATGTTGCAAGGTCCAGAAAACATTGCTTTCCTCAGACGGAGAACTGCCCTCACAATTTATTCTGTAGACCCCCAGAGAAGGCCCTGCGTCCCGAAATCCCAGCAGGTCAGCAGTTTCAGAAATTAACAACTGGCACCCGGTTCTGGGTGATCGGGCGGATCCTCTTGACCAAATGCATTGAGCTGCTGCCAAGTGATTGGACGATTAGATTCAATTCAAATCAATTAAAATGAATTTCTAATTTCGATACAATATTATCTGATCTTAAAAGGCCTATCCCAAATTGAGCGAGCCTAGGGCGACAGTGGCAAGGAAAAACTCCCTAAAAGTAGAAGGAAGAAACCTTGGGAAAATCAGTCTTCAGTGGGAGGTCCTTAGACGTGATGGAGGGAGTTCCTGCACTCTGGTGGGACTGGGTAGAATTGTATTACCGAGCAGTAGGCAGTAGCAGTGGGGTACCCACAAAGGGGTTCCAACAAGTCTCCAGAAGAGAACTAGTGGAAGGTGGGGTGTTCGTTAGCACCCTTGATTCAGCTCAGTTCCGTTTCCCCGGTGCTGGAAAAACAAGAGTGGCGGCAGATTCATTTACGTGGCGGCGCAATACAAGTTCTGTGGACTGTGGTGGCCTAGCGGTTAAGATACTGGACTCTGGACCTAAAGGTCCCAGGTTCAAATCCTGCCTCAGCCAAGCTGCCACAGTTGGGTCCTTAAGCAAGGCCCTTAACCCACCATTGCTTGAATTGTAAAACTGTATCAGTTGTAAGTCGCTCTGGATAAAGGCGTCTGCTAAATGCTGTAAATGTAAATGTAAGTTCAGTGACCCTCACAATATCTCGCAGACACAGCCACTGCAAGGTTTACCCACTCCCTGCCAATGCTTTATTGGGCAGAACCTTTATAGCCGGCCTCAAAACGGCATTTGCAGAGGCCACAAACGTGAAACGGGCACGCTCTGCCATTTGGCAGCCCCGCTTCCTTTTTTTGGCAACTTTGACAACCAGGTTCTCGTTTGCATTCTCTTGGAATCGCCCCGAAAGCCTAACAGCGACTCGGTTAGAGTTAGGTAGGGCACAGAACCCCAACGCTGAACCTTCAAGGTTTATGTCCTGCCTCTTGGGAGGTGACTGCTGGCCGGTCAGCCAGCTTAGGGAAGAGGCGTCTTGAAGAGGGGTATGGGTTTGGAACTGGACTCCAAAGGAGGGCAGCAAAACCAGCAGTGGAGTCTCAAGAACGTGCCTTTAGGAGGACTCGACTGGAAACACTGTCCAGGATGCCTTCAGTGGAAGGACTTTGGACCACGTGATGAACCTCAGCGGTTCCTGAAGAGGCAAATGAATTACTAAGCATTTGACGAGCATAATTGTGCGTAGCGGGACTTGGCAGGTCAGCAGGACGACCACGCATTCCATCACTTTGCTAAAAAAAAAAAAATAAATAAAAAAAAAAAATAAATAAAATATATATATATATCTCCGTAATGCCCGTTTATAGGAATGGAATGCTCCGGAAAACAAGTGAGGCACACAGTAGAGGTCCTGTGCACAGCCATTTGAGTGAATGGTGGGTTGCCATAGAAATGGGCGAGCAAGCAAGCTGGGAATGGGGAGAGAAAGAATGTGGAAGTGAGAGGGAGGGAGGGAGGGAGGTTACCCCTAGCAACAGATGCTTTAAAATAGCAGTGCACTGGCCTGCTTGGGCTGCTGAAAGTACTGCACATCTGCACCCCCTCTGCTCCACCAGGGACCCCCAGAACAACAGGCTCTCCTGCCTTTATTGATCCATCTATCTTTCTGATGCATCATCAGCTCGTTGGCGTTTCAGACATGTTCGCGTTTACCATCCGGATAGGGCACAACCAAACGGTTCAGGCCACTGGGTTGAGGTACGGATGGTACCAAACAGCCCACTGCCCCATACGCACCGTGCCATCTATCCCAAAACCGGTCACCACCATGATCCAAAGCACGACCCCATGGCCGGCCTGGAGGTCCTTCTCCACAGCAGATACCACGAACGCTGCTGAACTTAAGTCTGCAACTTTCCCAATGTTAGGTAAAGGTCCCAAACCAATCCTCTTGAAGATCTGCTCAACTGAGACCATGAAGGATCTACTCCCCAAGACCTACTGCGAGAGGAAACCCGATAAGGAATCCAGGAGAAACAAACCCAGGCCTCCGGTGCTATGAAAGGCCGACATCACCGACGCCAAAATGCACGCCAGGCAAAGAGTTTCCCATTATTTCCCTGATCTAGGGCACTTGCTGTGGCCCGTCGTCGCATATTCGCAGGCTTATTAGCGTGCAGGACGAGGCTCTCTTCATATAATGACAAGAGTGAGCAAAAGGGAGCTGTGCGGGAGGGAGGAGGGGGAGATGGAATGAGACTCTATTTCAGAGCAGAAAGAGAAAGCAATCCGGGGCGACGTGGCATCATTTTCCACTCGCGCTGTTGCAGATGAGAAAACGGAGAAGTGCGGAGTCTCTGGGCGTGCGTCTGGCAACCTGGTTTTCCGCTAATAGGAATACTGATGAGGGCAACTCTGAGCGGCCCTTGTTCAGAACGCCCGGGCGCCTTCTCATTCCTTCCTCCCCACTACGGGGACATTTTAAGAACTGGAAAAAGTGGCGACGCAGCAGGCGGTCCTCAGGCCCCAAACTCAGCGTGGGTTGAATGCCCCGTTCAAACGCTCGTCAGGCCCAGGAATAGGCTCTGGACCTGTGCAGGACCCTCTGAGAACAATTGGGATTGTTCGGTCATCCGCCGATTACGTTACGGTTACGTGAATGAATCTTGAGAAGATGGTTGGTTGGTCTTCAAGGCAGTTGGTTCGCCGACTGGCACGCCTTTGGTCATGGGAACTGTCCTCTGAACAAATGGGTGGTGGCACCATGAGACATGGAAAAGCTTGTGTCTTGGTTCTGATGTATGATAACGAATTAGCTCCAGCCAACCCCGTTGCTCCTTCACACCTTCCATGTCAATATGGGTGGATTTCGTTTGACAGGGCATCCCTATCTGCTTTAGCGGAAGGACAGGCGAGGGCGACCACAAGCAAGAACGCAGAAACATTTGGGAAACCGAACGTCTTTTGGTGATCTATAGATCTGCTTTGGGGTTTGCTTTGTTTATCAATGCCTTCATTATGTGGTGCTGCTCTTTAGATCGATTCCCGACTGCTGTATTTCTGCCATCTAGCCAATCAATAGCGCTGGTCTGCAAAGTCCTTCCTCTTAAAAGACTCCTTAACCTTCTCCCTGCAGACCCATCTCCGTCCAACCTCATACCTGTCCAAATCCTCAGCCGATCACAACGTCCCCAGCTCCATCTCATCAAATTCCCAAAGCATTTCCACCCTAACTCCCGAGAACCCGATTACCCGCCTCACCCCATTCCTTCTAACCCCATCTCCGTCTCCTACCTGTTCCTAATCCAAAACCTCAATTCCAATTCCTGCATGCCCAGGTCCTCATTTCTCTACCCCCAGCCTCATGTCCAGACTTGCCTCCATCCTCAATTCATCTCCATCTCAAACGCAAAGCCTCAGCCATCCTGGAAACTGTCCTCCATCCTCCCTAATTCCCAAGGATCTCGTTTTTTCAGCGTCGAGCCCATCTTGCCAGCTTCATCTCTGTAGGTCCGTCACTGTTCCCAACCCATACCCACCTCGCGCCCGCATGCCCACACCTCAGGCCATCTCCAGCATCCCCTCCACGTTCTCAGTTACGTCTTTGTTTCAGATCCAACTATGTCTAGACACTCGGCCATAATTCTCTACCCCAACCCCATCTCCAGAGTCGCCCCTGTCCATATTTCTTCTCTCTCGCACACACACACACACACCTCTTCACAGCCTCAGCCATCCACCAAAGGTTCCTCCGTCCCCAACGCATTTCCACCTTGTCCCCAAGGTTCCCTTCAGACTTCATCTCTGTCACCTTCTTGTCCCTTCGGGGTCCCTCACCATCCCCAATCCATGCCCTCCTGGTGCCCACAGGCCTGATAATGGCCTCAACGTCTACAATTCCCATTTCATCTCCATCTGTGCAGGTCCAGTCTTGTTCGATCTCCATCGGCCTTACTTCCCTACCCTCTTCTCTGTCCTCAATATTTCTCCATTTCTCTCTCTCTCTGTCACACACACACACACACACACACACACACACACACAGCCTCAGCCGTCCTGCAAGCCATCCCCCATTCCCAATGCATATCCTGAAGGGCCCCATTCCCAAGGGCCTGATTCTCAGCCTCCTTCTGACTTCTTCTCCGTCACTGTCCTGTATCTCCAGGGCCATCACCATTCCCGATCCATCCCCACAGGCCTCAGCTTACAACCCAACCCCCACCCCTTTTACCGACACAGGCCCGTCCCCCCGGCCAATTCATCTCCGTCGTGTTCCAAGCCGAGGTCATTTATTCCTTTTTAACAATCGGAAAATTGAATGCAAACCGTTTGTGCCGATTGAAAACATATTTTCGGCTTCCCAGAAGACCAAAACCGAGCTTCTGTTCATCCGGGCACGCTGTTTTATTAAAAGGAAAAGCAATCAGTTCTGTTTTAATCACGAGTCCACGGGGTCTTCTACGCGTTCCTGGGTTGATCTTTGATGCGTTTGAAAGTCGCTCGTTATCGGCGAGTGACAGCGGGAGTAATTAATGGCGACACTAAAAGGGTTTCCCAAATTATTTCATTTTGTCTCACCCAGGCCTCATCGCTGTCTCTGATTTTCCCACAACCAAGAGTCTCCCCGACACACACACACACACACACACACACACACACACACGGCCACCCGGGGTTGCTATGCCCCTCACTCGGACCAGTTAATAGCCGCTAACTGTTTACAATTTGCCTTTTAATTATTATTTGCGTCTGTTTTTCGGCCCGATTCCACTCGCTAATTACTCGTTAAGTAATAATGATGAAAGCGCTCAAGCGAACGCGAGCCACGGGCCCAAAGAGAACGAAGGCGCTCCGCATCCGGCCGCCAGCTCATTGCGTTTGCTTTGTTGTTATTTACACGCCTGCTAACCATCTCGGAGGCTTTCGGGGAGCGAGGAGCGAGGAGCGGGGAGTGGGGAGGCGTGGGCAGTTCTTCTCGAGAACTTTTGACGGGCAGCCCGATCTATATCTCCATATTGTTCTGTCACGCAGCGTAATGATTTCCGAGTTTGCTTTTGTTGTCGGCTCGAAATTGGAAGATGGAATCTAGGCTGATCTCCTGACAGGACGTGGCCGAGGTACGGGCGTGTGCCTGCATGTTTTGGTGTGTTTAGCCCGTTTGTGTATGAACCGGGACGGCGTTGGACGTCCAAACAGGTCCGGTCCAGTACAGTCCCGGGACCCTCTTGTTCTTCGTGTGCTTTTTGTTTGTGTTTTGTCCCTGGAAAAGATGTCGCCCTAAAGTACTTTTCTGCATTAATGCCGCAAAACGACCTTTATCCAGGGGCCGGACTTGACCCCGTACCACGACAGAGCCTTGCTTTTGGACCTTACAGCAGTCCGCTCCCTTTTTGATCTGACCACAATCCCCATTTCCGTGGTGATGGTCCACCGTAGAGGCCTCCGAGAACAGAGAAGTGGGCGGGGCTTTTGACACATGGTCAACACGGGAGTTTTTGGTACAGTAAAGTTTTAAGTGGCATTTGTGAACGCAAGCAACCCCTTACCCACGGGCTTCTATTAGATAGGAAGGCAGTGCCGCCTGAGGGAGCGGAGAGAGATCACCCCTCTTCAGCTTTTTAGGACTGAAATTCCTCCAGATTTTGAAGCGTTGATTGATCTTATGCCCTGTAGAAAAAGGAAAGAGGCTTTGTTTGTAATCACTAATTCGTTTTTTAACCGCATTACTAACCCTAAATTGCCTCAATCCAACGTTTTTTGCAGTGTGTCGCAGGCCTGTGGAAAAACAATGCAGGACTGGATAACAAAAACAAAAAGAAATTCCACGAAATATAGCGTCTTCGATGGAACAGAATACAGTTCTAGCTTGTTCTGTCTTGTGTGGATTTGTTTGAGTTCTTTGTCTCGCCCCTGAATATCAAATTCCAAATCAATCAAGCAGCAGCGGGGCGAGCGTTCCTGCTGCAGAGCGGCCGAGAGAGACGGAGAAAGAAAAAGAAAGCGAAAAAGAGAGCGCGTGAACAGGCGTGACCTCCTCAGGATGAGTTCGTTCCGCTTCTGATTAGTCCAGAAACTCGGCACCGGAGACGATTACCGTTGGCTTTTAATCTTAAAATCGGCGACGTTGGCGAGCTTGTTTACTTCATAACCCGACTTTACCCCAGAGCCCGTCTCTCGAGGGGCGGCTGGACGTCGTCGTGTTTGTTTTAAAAGCTAATAACGGGGGGGACGTCAGCGCGCCGGGGCTCTCCTCCGGGAGAGGTTACGCAAGGCGGCGACGAGCCTCTGCAGCGAGGCCGTGTTTGTGTATGAACCAGAATTAGCTCATTATATCCCAGAATGCCTTGGGGTACAAGCTGTTAGCAGCCTGGCCTGCCGTCAGCTCGTCATGGCCTCTGGCACCTGAACTGTCACCATACAGAGGCGGAATGAACCGGCTCTCGTGGTTTTTTTATTCCTCTCCCTCTCTCTGGATGACGCCGGCTCGGTTTGACAGAAGCTGCCGCTGTGGGCAAATATCGGAGGCGAGAGAGTGGAACGACGGGCGCGGTGCCGCGCCGTTATCGCCTGTCCTCGAACCGGCTCGCGGAAGCCAGACCCACAAACCCAGCGGGTAGCACCGCCGCTTCACAGCAAGAAGGTCCCGGGTCCTTTCTGTGTGGGGTCTGCATGCCCTCCCCGTGTCTGTGTGGGTTTACTCCGGGTACTCCGGTTTCCTCCCACAGTACAGTGGCCCTTAGTGCGTGACTGTGTGTGTGTGTGTGTGTGTTCTATAATGGATTGGCACCCCGTCTAGGGTTGCCAGGCGGGCACCGTGTGGATTAAGCGGAAGATCATGAATGAAGGAATGAATTTTCCAAACTCTGAACATCCAAGAGTGTCGACTTGATGCCGCCAGGGTTCCCTGAAAATCCCTTTTTCGGGAACCGCGTTGCCAAGTGCTCAACATTAAGGACATTAAGGGTAGCCTCTTACCCATTTGGGACCTGAAAAGCACCCGGCGTACCCCAAGGCTCTACCGTGGGTCCACTGTCATTTCCCTTTTAACGCTCACCGGATATTTGATTACAAACGCCTGGTTCTGCTCGGGTTCAAGAATGGGGAGGAAAGGGGATTTGAGCGCTGTGGCCTGGTTGTCGGTTCTAGAAGGGCTTGTCTGAGCATTTTACGGCAGCGACCGTTCGTATTTCTTCTTCGCAACAAGCCGATCATGATTTGCGATTCGTATTTTAGATCATACCTCTTCAGAGTCTGCCCAGAACTTTGTTCGCTATCCGTTTGGTGAATTGCGAGTTCAGGGTTGCCAGATTTTTCAGAATGCCGGGTATATGGGCAACCCTTCAAACCCACTGTACGACGGAGAGAACCTGTAAACTCTCAAGCGAATCCCCCACAACTTCAACTAGGGATTCCAATCTATGTAGGTGAGCTTAATCACTTAAAACCAGTGGATCTGGCAACCAGCCACTTCGGACTCAAAATTTATTGAAGGCAAAGCAAAGGCATACCTGCGCTGAAAGAGCCAATGGAAACGGCCAGGCAAGGATGCTAAAATCTGCGTGGGCATGTCCCAGGCGTAATCAGGGCGGGGTTTAGAGGGTAGCTGGGGCCGTAGGAACCGTAACAGCGCCACCTCCAGGGCCAAATGGTTACAAAGAAAAGGTCCAGCGAAGTCCGAGAAAATGAACAGACTGTTTCCCTTTGAACCTTAAAGCAGATGGGCTGCAAGGAGACCACACCGGGTGCCCCTGCAGTCTGCTAAGAATTTGGATTTGGCGTAATCAGGGCGGGGCTTAGAGGATAGCTGGGACCGTAGGAACCGTAACAGCGCCACCTCCAGGGCCAAATGGGTACAAAGAAACCTTTTTGAACCTTGAAGCAAATGGGCTGCAGGGTGCCCTTGCAGTCTGCTAAGAATTTGGACGGCCTCACCAAAATTGGACGGCCGCACTTTAGGGTGAAAACAAGGCATTAACGATATGGAGCATTATGGGATGGCGGGTATTTTCATGGCCCACCTTGGGCTCCTTTATCCCGGTCGGGAGGTTTGTCGAGTTATCATGCAGACTTGTTAAAACCAAATCTGAGGGGAACCCCCGGTTACTGCGGGACTCTGGAACGCCCGAGGCAGCGCTGTTACGTAACGAAACGAGCGGCGGTAATATTCCTTCCCGCCCGGGGGCCGTCCCACTGGGGTCCTGTTCCACAAAACGCGCCGCTCTCGCCGTCCTTCGCAGAGAGCGGAGCGTTTTGTGGCGCTGCCTCGGGCGTTCTCATCACTTATCGACGACAAATAATCAATACGGTAATGGCGTCATATCGAGAATAGAAACGGCCAAAATCCAAGCCGGCCCCCGGCCCCCAGCCTCCGCGGGCGCTCCGGATCGATTCGCAGTTTCGCTCTAATTGCCGCCTTGACAGGACAGCAATACGGCGCCGCCTCGGCCGGGTCTCGCTCAGGAATGGCCGTCACGTACACGGGCCGAGGGCGGGCCGCCGTGGAGAGTCTCTCCGACGAGTTTTCGGTGCTTGATGAGAAATGATCCATTTGCAAAGCTTTAGAGATTTAGGTAGACACGGAAGGGGCTGGGGGGGGGGTAACCCCCCGAGGACGGAGCAGTCAGTCTCGCTGTGGATGGATGTTTGTCAGGACGGAATGACAGGGACGAGGGACGGAATTAAT
>JAUZSU010028594.1:0-10495 GCA_034780255.1 Parotocinclus maculicauda | reverse complement strand
GTTTTGTAGCCCATTCCAGCCTTGTGCAGGTCTATGATCTTGTCCCTGACATCCTTAGAAAGCTCTTTGGTCTTGCCTGTGCTGGAGAGTTTAAAGTGTGACTGATTAATTGAGTCTGTTAACAGGTGTCTTTTATACAGGGGACAATTTAAGACAGCTGTCCTTAATGCAGGTAACGAGTTTATTAGGAGCCAGAACTCTTAATGTTTGGTAGGGGATCAAATACTTATTTCTCTCTGCAAAATGCAAATAAATGTATATATTTTATACAATGTCATTTTCTGGATTTTCTTTTAGATATTCTCTCACTCTTAAAATAAACCTACCCTTAAAATGATAGACTATTCATATATTTGTAAGTGGGCAAACTTACAAAATCAGCAAGAGATCAAATAATTATTTTCTCCACTGTATATAATATATATTTTGCCCCTGTTCCCTTTTCGAAAAAGTGGTTTATTGGCTGCTACCTTTTGATAAAGTCTATTCCAATTCAAGCTTCTTTGGACTGTAGAACAGTTACTTGGCATCCTAATGGAGCTGCCAGATATTGCTCAAGTGTAAGGAGAGGCCATACTGATTTTTTTATGATTTGTTTCAGTACTTCAGTACTGCAAACAGATTTCCTGTATTTTCTGATTGTATTCCAATAAAGAAACTAAGAAATAATTATGCAGTGGCACCTTAGGAGGTTGATTGCCTCTTCATTCAAACAGGTGGGACATAAAAATTCAAAATTTAAACAAAAATTCAGACTTCAAACATGGGCACCCTAACTAGGACACTCAGTTGAGCGGTCTTCCATTCATGATGCACGGGTTTACGGTATGCCAATTGTCAAAGACCCAAAAGAAGACGAACAACTTGGGTGCAATCATAGCTATAGTATGTGTATTATATTATTTTATTATTATGTTATGTCTATGTGTATATTATATCAGTGCTGCGGTCGTGGTTTTAGACACTCCCTCAGTCTTGGTGCCACTGTCCCTGTGATAAGACGCTCAGTACACATCAATGGCTATAAAGTTTCACTTTATATTCACGTATTTCATATCTTAATTGTTTTACCTTCCTTTGCTTTATTCACACTTGTAATAATTAATAACATTTATCTATAGGCATAAAAGAATCATTTGGGATTGGGAACAGATTAATCTTATTTCCTTTACTTCTTATGGGAAAACTCTGTATGTTTTCTGGAGATTCCACTGTATATGGTCATTATACCATTGATGAAACAATAATATATCTAATCTAATGGTGACCTTAGACTGCACAGTATTGCATGTATCATTCTGGTGGAGTAGATATCTCCCAAGGACAAAAATATGTCAAATTTTTACATAGGACATTTTTATAAAAATCAATTGATTTAATAGCTTTAATCATCCAAAAGAGCCAATATATTAACTTAAAATTACAATGGCGAAGGCATGTGGGCATGTGTGTGCTTGTTAAGACTTATTTCTGTATCATGATGCTTAGACCACTTCAATGTCTCTTTTTCTGAGCAGCTCAGATGGGGGTAGGTGAAGGCAAATCTGTGGGAGAGTGGTATGGTCCTAACACAGTGGCACAAGTACTTAAGTAAGTGTTATTTTACTTAATTTTTCTTATTCGTTTTTGGATTAGTCTACCTTGTATGGCTTGAATTATTTGACTATGGTTACATCTTGGAATCCTGCTTTTGGTAATGAATTGCTTTTGCACCTTCATTGGAAACATTGCAAAGCTTTAGGGCTTCTTTGAATCCTCAAACTGTGTTTAAGAGGCAACACAAAACATGGAATTTGCATCCTAACTACAACACAGGTCAAATATATAAAAAAAAAAACACCAACTCAGAGAGCCTCGTAGCCAGGGGCAACAGCTTTCAGGAATGAAGAAACATTCTGCAAAATGTTTTTGCTTCAGTGTTGCGTTGAAGGCACTGGACTATGTCTACCATGACCTGGATGACTGAGAACTTACACAGACATATTTCTACAAAGAGGCAAATTGCAGGTTGAAAAAATATATTAAACAATGAGGACCAGATAATTAAATGGTTTAAAAAACCAAATTGCTGATAATGCCCTAACTTCAATTTGAGAAACCTTAAAGAGATTACCAGATATGAGGAAAAACCACTTTCCACTTTAATGATAGCCAACTCTACAATGACTTCAATGAGTTGTTTCACAAATCTGTATGTCCAGGCTTTACTGTATTCACATGTGATGGAAGAGCAATGTGATTTTGAGTAACACTTCACTTCAGCGTCACACAGCTCCTATAGTTCCTATTGGTGGTCAAAAAAGGACCTGGATCGAATGTAGTTATCGGGGGAGCTCGACAGGAGTAGTTCCTCCCAAATTAGTCTCTAAAACTGTTCGGTGTGAAAGGGGCTATGGTCTCCTTTGCCTTGACAACAGCAGGGGATGTTCTGACTTAGGCAGCTGAGGAAATTCACCCTGCCACAGGCCCTGTTGACGCTTATGTTTTAGTCAGTTTTAGCTGACTCTATGTCAGCAATACAAAATGTGGTGTCATTTTATAATATATTCTTTACATCACAGGAAACTTGCATTGTTTGATGACTGGAATTCCCTGGCAGTATATGTGTCAATGGACAACACAGTAGTAATTGAAGACATAAGTAAGTGTTTTTTACTGTTATTTTTTTTAGATGCAATTCTAGTTGTCTGAATTTATTGTATCTCACTCCACTGATTTTATAAGTAAAAATATATGTAAATTGATAGAATAGAATACAATAGAATATAATTCAACTTTATTGTCATTGCACATGTCGCAAGTACAAAGCAACGAAATGCAGTTTGCATCCATCCAGAAGGGCTTAGTATATATATATATATATATATGTAAATTACAAGTGTACAGTTATGCTATGACTAAGTAAAGTGTGTACAGGTAATGAATGTACAGACTATAAACAGGTTATAAATATGAATAATATATAAACAGAGTAAATTAATGAATGTGCAGACTATGACCCAATGAACAGGTAATAGTGTGAAAGGTGTAGGTAATAAATAGTGTAGTATTTGCATATGGACGGAGTGGATTATTTATATAGTATATACAATATGGTTATATACAATAATGACATGTAGACAATTATATGCAATATAGTATGTAATTGTACAACTACAAATTACTATGATCACTAAAATGTAACTAAAGAACAAACAGAATACAATCTGAAAAATATAGAATGCCTAAGGCTTTTGCACAGTTCAGTACCTTGTAAGATTTTATCAGCTGTAAGCAGAAGAGGGCAACTACGAAAGGCTTAAACGTTAATGCACAAGCATTTCCAAATGAAGGGCCGTGTTAAGTACCAATCCTCCAGCACTGAAGCAGAGAACCTTGTTCAAAATTGAGCAGTATAATTCACAAAAATCCAGTATGGCTGCCAGCATGGTGTTTATTCCAAGATAGCAGGAGCACCATCTGATAATCTCATCTGTTTGAAATCAGAGCCAAGTGATTAAACAAGTGGTGTCAGATAAATCTCCTAGAGTGTTAGGAATGAAAATAGCTTTGCATAAGATGCTTGAAATTTACCATTATGTTAAACGTTTAATTGAAGTCTATATAATATCCCAAATGCCTTAACTCATTTGTTCTCCAACAGGAAAAATGTGTGACTGAAGCAAACCATGTTTATACAGTGAGGACAACCAATGGCTCCGGAAAGCCACAGCATTCAGCCAGATGATCTACTTTGCATGAAGTCGTCATTTCTGATCATCAGAAGGCAACATGTAAACATAATTTGAAAGCCATAGACAAGAATACACCTCAGCATGGCAAATAATGGCCTAAAAAGTTCCCCTTTAAGCCCTGAGACCCTGCCACCCAAGAAGAGGAATCAGAACTCAAACAAAGCATCAGTTGAACCAGTGTTTAAAATGCCTTCTCCATTCTGGAATCAGAATGGCAACAGGAAGATCAGGAGGACACAGGAACCAGAAACAGTCTCTATAATCGATTTTCACCCTGCAGCCATGTATTACCCACTGTGGACTGACATGGGTCCAGCACTTCAGCACCCATCATGGGACAATAGCATATTCCCTGTATGGGGTCAGCACTTTGCTAGTAGTGGACATCCATTAGGTTCAAGCTCAAACTGGAATGACCAAATGAGGGCACATGAGGTTTTGGGATATCCTATGGATGAATTAGTTCAAAGTTATGAAAGGATCCCGGGTCAGTACGGAACAAAAATCGTAAAGCCTGTGCCTCGGTCTATGGCATCTTATTATACCAGAGGTGCTCTCCACAAAGAAGCCTTTAGAGGAGGAGAAACAAGGGGGCAATTTGAAGGGGGGACACATTGGGATCAGAGCCTACAGAACAAAAGGACTCAAAATGACTGGAGAACAAGAAGAAGAAACTGTCTAAGGGACATACTAAAACAGAATTCTGGTCAAATTACAGGCACAGAGTTTTTGCAGAACATATCTCAATATGATTTTAAGGACACACCGCAAGAATTTGACATAATCAATCCAGATAAGCAGCACCAAAAGACTGCTGCAATTCAATCATCTTTTTCCAGTACTACGCCACTAAATCCAGGCACTGAAGCCACTGGGAGAAATCACCACCTTCTGGGCAGGAGTGAAAGTGCAGAGTCGCAAGAGCAGCAGAAACCTGCATCTCACCCTCTTTCTCGTTTTGTGGAAGGCTCTCTGATTGAGCTGGCTGGGGGTCAGCTGAAGCGTGTGGAAGAATTAAGGATGGAAGATTTTGAGTGCTGCACTGAATCATGTCCAGAGCTAAAGCTGAAGAGGTTTACTGTGCAAAAAATCACAAACTCACACATACCAGGATTGGTGTGTTTAGAGGTGGAGTTGAAGGATGATCTCAAGTCTAAGGTACGTCCACAGAGCACTGGCTTAAATGCAAATGAATAGGCATAGAGCATCAAGCTTTTGACTAAATATAGTCATAAAACTAAATAGGTACGTTTGTGAACCCTTGGGAATTAGCTGGGGCTCTGGATTCATCAAATTCTTATGAATAATTTGTGGTCTGAATAATCAGTTAGAAGATGTGCCTAGTAAAAATTTTATATTCCATTTAAATGGTCGTACAGTTCAAAATCGAAACCCATTAAAACATGTTATTCCAGGATTTATGTAACCAGAAAAAAACGTTCAACACCCTGATACTTTGTATACTGTAATTAAAGCAAAAGTTGCTACATACTATGTAGATCCACCCTCTGATTTAATATAGGATCAGTCTGTTTATACATGACTGTAGAAGTTTTGCACCCTGTCAAACAACTGGGGAATATTTGTCCATTCATCCTGGAATAATTGTTCAAGTTTAATCAAATTTTGTGGTGAGTGGTAATGGGGTGGTAGATTTAGGCAAGGGCACGTCCTGTCCTTATGCCACTGTGCTGTATTGTGGTAAAATATTTATATTTGTTGTCATGTTGAAAGGTGAACCTGGAAAATCTGTCCATATTCAGATCTCTAGCAGATGGATGCAGGTTCTCTTTAAAAATATGGCTGTAGCTGGCAGCATCCACTTTCCTTTCGATCATGACCAATTGTCCAGTCTTGACTGCCGTAAAACACAACCACAACATGTTTATATTTACAGCTTCCCAGTAGTTCTGGTGTATTTTGGGTGGTATGCTGTGTTTGGTTTCCATCAAACATAATGCTTAAAGTTGAGTCCAAAGCGTTCAGTCTCATCTGACCATAAACCACAGGGCATCAAAGGCACAAATAAGACTCAATGTAGCATTTTCTTCAGAACAGGCTTTGTGTAAAGTTGGTGAGATTGTGGTCACATGCACAGACAGGCCAATCTCATTCATAAACACATGAAAATCCGAGTGGCCAGTCTTTCAACTTCCTTTATCAACATATTCCTTGCTCAGTGATCTGGTTTGGAAGAATTGCCTAATTCAGGCAGGGTGTTTGTGTTACTACATACTTTCCACTTCTCATTAACTCAGAGATTTCAAGCATCTTAAACCTTTTGGCATTTTAGAGTCCGTTTGGAAGCGCCTTTCCAACTGTGATGAATACTGGACCACAGACTTTATCCTAAAGTGATGAATGTTAGTACACTGGTCTGTGATCTGGAAGGCGATTTATATTGTTGTGGTTGTTATGGTTACTCTAACAGTGCAGATCATCTATCGAAACAAACATTTTACTATTACATAATTTAATAACATTTTTTATACATGATCAGAATATATCAAAGGCATTTTCACTTCGTGCTGAAGGTGATGTGTAAATACAGCTGTCAATTTAGATTTATTTTTATGATGTTTATTTATTTAATGTTGCATCAGTTGGCTATTTACAACAGCAGCAAGGCTACATACATACCAATCAAACACTGGGCCAGTTTAGAGCGACCAGTTAACCAACACGTCTTTGGAATGTGGGAGGAAATTGGAGTACCGGGAGTAAACGAACACAAACGCAGGGAGGGCAGGCAAACTTTGTAGAGGTGGAGTTTAAGGTCGGTAGCTGGAGTTGTGCGTTACTACACGAACCATTTTTTATTATCTAAACTGACAAAAGGTAAGGACTTTGACAAGCTATGATGAATTTATATAGCCACTCTATAACAACAGAGACGCGTTTACTGAGCACACTGTTTAATAACTTACAGTCTCAGCTGGAAGACATTTAATTTGCTGGATTCAGGACTTCTCCAAAAAATGTTCCCGTAAATGCTCAAGACTGGATGTAGAGGTGCCTTGCTCTATAAAAATTACAATGTCTAATGTCTTCTTATGAAAGAACAACTGAATTATAACAATAACACAAACTGTCTACCAACGGTGGTAATTCAGTACTAGTGCTCCTCCCAAGGGTGAGTATACTGAAAAGAGTATCATATAAAGATCACAGTGTGCAAGACAAAGCCAATGGTCTAACAGAGTACTCCACTATTGCAACGAATAAGATTTGTCAGGTTGCCAGATTGGCACCACACACAATTTTACTGTGTCAGAAGAGGGGGTTGGTTGGCGTATCCAGTGGCAAAGTGGGATGCCAGGCCGGGGTTAGTGCTTCCCCCACTGCCCTATTTAAAAAAAAAATAAAAAATAAAAACTACCATGCACTAGGTGATGGACTTTGAGAGGGGGTGCATCATTGGGAGCAGGTGTTTTGTGAGCGATTGCACACACACTGAACGGGGTTCAGATGACCCAGACAGACCATCAGTAGATAAAATCGTTTAATCAGCTACTAGTTTGCTGGTCACCACTCACCCCTGCTTCTGCCCAGACAATTTCCAGGCACTTTGTGGGAGGAAATTTGTTGTCACATCACCCATTACATCTTGCCATTGACAGCAAGTCACTGTCGGTTTTGTTAGCAAAGGTGTCATGAACAAGAAATCTGGCCTGCTATGGACTGGAACTGTATCATCTTTAATGGCAAATCCAGGTTTTGTTTTGTGTATAGAGGTCGCTTGGTGAGAGCTTCATTCTTGCTGGGGAGCGACGCACTGCCCTTAGCTGTGGGAGTCATCACACATACGACACACAGGACATTGAAATTTCCCTCTGGGATCAATAAAGTATTTCTAATTCTGATCTTCTCATGGCAGAGCTTCCAACCGGCATTTTTCAGCAGCACAATCCTCCCTCTGCCAAATTGCAACACTTTCTTGGCCTGCAAAATCAACAGGTTTATCAACAATCAAGCTTTCACTGCAAAAACTAGGATTCCATCTACGACAAAAAATGTTCAGGGATGTTTAGGATCACCTCAACTGCCCAACCAGATCTCAGCATCCAGGCTACAGGGAGGGAAAAAGTTTCATTCGATTTAGGAGAACAACTCCATCCTGATGCATTTTTTATGGTCCATTATGAGAAGCCTAACAGATGGTGTAACAGGAAGTGTTTGGTATAGAATCCAATTCAACATGGCAAAAGATCAAAGGCACCAGCATGAGATCGACGTTCAGCAGTGTACAGTGTTCCACTGACTGCGTTCTTAATGACCCATGAACACCACACTTCTCTTAATTACTACTGCTCATTACTGCTGAAAATGATGAACCTGTGATCCAAAATGAAAGTAATCATTTTTACGTTAAGCTCTTTCTGTCAAGTTCTTTCCACGTAAACCTAGTGCTTAATATAAAAGATATCACTTTCCATTTGGACCACGTTTGTCAAAAGTAGCTCCTACTTATGATTGAGAGAGGTCTAGTATTCCTAGCTTATTGTTTTAGTACATGAAGTCAAATTATGTCATGGATTTAGCTAAAGATAACTACTTCTTTTATCCATGCAGGAAATTGGTTGATCTCAAATTGCTCCTGATAGTTGGAAATGTCTGATTAGCAGCCACAGAAATGTTATTGCTGCCTAAGAAGATTTTAGCATTTATAAACACAAGGGTTCACTAACTTTCCATCATGGGCTGCGATGATTATAATCAATGTATCCAATAAAGGTACTGTGGTAGCCCAGAAGTGTAGATACTAGAAGGTTGCTTTTGACTGGAAGGTGGTCTGCTACTTTTGGGCCTTTGAGCAAAACATTTAACCCTTTATTGTTTGGATTGTACACTTTTACGTAGCATAAGTTGTAAGTTGCCCTGATGTAGAATTGTAAAAAAAAAAAGGATGATAGTATTTCTCTTTTTTATTGTTCTTTATAGATCTCACTGGAGGTGTGTCAGGAATACCCGTTTTTTGTTTGCGGCCGTGGCTGGTCTTCCTGCAGCCCTGCCCGGACTGCTAGTTACCTCCGGTGCCACCAGCTACAGCTAGGGGACATTTGTCTTGCACTAACACCCGTACCAGTTCCACCGACTGAGCACGGCGCATGCGAGGGCGACGGTGGGCATCAGGTAAACGGCGTCAACACAGAAAAGGCACCAGAAATCAGAAAACTGAGGAGACACAGTTCAGCCCCTGAACTCAGGAATGTAGAATGAGATGTCAAAAGTTTAAAACTTTATTTTATAATGGAACTATATACAGGCACTGAAAAGAGGGTTCATACCAGTGATGTTTTGCATAGGTCAGTTCTGTTACAACAATGGAAACCGCTGAATAAAACAATTGTCAGCTTTTTTTGTTGTTTCGCAATAAAAATTTTAATCCATATGTGCTCCGAGTCTGGTTATGAGTTTGAACCTGATAAATGGGGCTTTTTCCAAACATCTGGATATTCCTTAGGGTCTCTGTGAGCCAAGTTGTAGAAAACCACATTCGCATGACCAGGGCCAGCTGCAAAATTCCAGTTCTGTGCAGGGAAAAAAAAAATCAATTACACCTGTTCCCTTTCCACCCAGTTCTATTTAGTTGCTTTTTATCATCCGGTCTTTGAGGGAATCCAGATGAGAACCAAATGCTGTTGTCGTCTCTGCCACCCGCAGCTTTGGCCCGACATCAGAGGAGACCACAGGGTAAGTGATGGTCCTTTTTCCTACAGTTGACACATGCTGAACACTGTGTGGGACGGGTTTTGACCACGGGAAACGCTGGAAACACATTAGAGCAAACCTCCACCTGTGTCTTTCATTCATACTATTGCAGCTGACCTAAAAAAAACAAAGTCCAAATAGAAAAAGGGTTGGTCTTTATCGACGGCGGTGGTGAGTCCCAGGCTAGGATCATAAGTCCAATGGTACAGGAAGAGTGTCGGATACTAATTCATAGTTCTCTGTGTTCTTACATGGACGCTTGCGGTGTTCACCTTTAAAGCGTATAATAAAACCACGTCCGGCACGACCGTGCTCTGTTGTGTTTCGTTAAACAAGTGGGCGCGGTCCAGCTTTGCTCCATATCGAGTCCCGTTAAAATGCACGGCTCCTGGAGGCACAACTGGCTTCGATTTGATCTCCAGCTTTCCCTCACTCAGTTTGTTTGTGTGCCTGTCAGTGGCAGCCACAGGCTCTAACCACCATGTTGCGATATTTCTTCAAGATGACGTTGGAGCTGTCGTCGAAATAGAGCACGGAGATGCCGTGGAGTTGGGTGGGGGCGCAACATGGCTTCGGGACGGAGTCTGGGTTTATGAAGTGCACCTGCGGGGAAACAGAGTTGTTTTGTAGCGCTTTGAAGCGGTTGCTATGCAGAATAATTAGATCTCACTAAAGCAGTGATGCTTAAACTAAAGGCTTTGGAACATACAGTTTAAATCATGCCAAGTATGATACTAAATACTTAGCTATTTATTGTCAGAAATTGGAAAGGTCTCAGAAACTTCATCAATGGGGAGTAATATATAATAATAGCAATACAGCCCTTATCTCACATAACTGTCCGTATACATTAGGGTGCAGGAGTGCCCCATATACAGTCGGTTCCGGTTAATCGGACCACATAGGGACGCGATTGCTTTGGTCCTAATAACTGACTGGTCCGATTAAACGAACATGCCCCATGTTACAAGTCGGGACGTGCTATGTAACATATTAAATGTTTATTAAACCTTTATTGTACGATTTACACGTATAGAGAACGTACAAAC
>JAUZSU010028583.1:0-10496 GCA_034780255.1 Parotocinclus maculicauda | reverse complement strand
AGAGGCGGGATAAGCCGGGTAGCTATCCAATCAAATGCACAAATTTGATCTAAACCCGGGAAGACCATACTAGCTTTATGAACTGTCGTTATTTATGATTTAACTTAAGTTATCTAGACAATTGTAATTGTAATAATATTACATAATTGGTTAATAAATGTTTAATTTTGTGTAAGTGTATATAATGACTTTAATAATTCAAGGGAACTGAAGAAAAAGTATTCACATTTTACACCATTTATATTTTAGTCGACTGAATTGACTGTAGATTTAGTCGACTATATTCTTATGATAATTAGTCGACTAAAATTAAAAACAATTTAGATAACTAAATTATGACTAAAACTAAATTACATTTTAGTCACAAGACTAAAACTAAATCAAAATTTGCCACCTACTACGTTTCCTCTTCAATGAACCAGTGTAGTTTTGCAGTTATTATTTTCTAGAAGTTATGTTTTGGACGATGCATATATTGTGTATCTAATATTTTGTCTTGTCTCCTGTTTTAATACAGGTTTCATTACCATGACACCACAGCTCTTCATCAACTATAAGATGAAGTCAGTGGCACACCTTCCATGGAGAATGCTGACCTATAAGGCCCTTAACACGTTCATAGATGACCTGTTTGCCTTTGTGATCAAAATGCCCATGATGTACAGAATAGGATGTCTTCGAGACGGTATGCACAAGCACTTTTCTAAACCCTTGCAGAGATTTTTTTTTACAAAAGGAATGTTAAATAATGGTGATTAGAAAGCTGGAGCCTGAGATGTTTGGCTGGCATAATCGATTTATTGAGTAAAAAGAGAACAGTGCCCATGCATTTGGTCCACATGAAATCGAAGTTAGAACACTAACTGTGTAAAATGGGCTTTATTCGATAATCGATATTGAAAAATATGATCATTTAAATAAGCACAGATATTATTTATCTTTTTTCCCCTTGTTTTGTGCTTTAGGTGTATTAAAACTTGGCTTTTATTGACTCTTTCTGTACACTGCTTACAAATATTAGGAGATTTTTTTTTTTTGGCAACACCAAGCTTATTTTATAATAGTGTTGAATACAATGTAATATTTTGAATAATGCATTCATTGAAAATGATTATTTCCCAGTGCTCATCACTTCTCTCCCTACGTTACGTTTTCTGTACTGTGTATCACTTCAAAAAATGATTTTGGGAAAAATCAAAGTTCTAATTTCAAAGTGCAGTTAGTGCTGAACACGTGTTTGTGTGTATTGTTGGATTTCCCATCATAAACCGGACCATCGTAAAATAAAATGTTTCAATCATTTACACAGAACGCGTAAACACATACAAACTGAACACCATTTGGAACACTTATACCGTGCTTATTCTGTCTGGCAAGGAATATGGGGAAATGTCCAAATAAAAAGTCCTGTAGAAAGCAAAACGTACGAGCTTGTTTAAAAAATGCTTGCAAACACCCAGTGGCAATATTTTGGCTTCAACCAAACGGCCATGAAGAAAAATTAGATAAACTACTCACAAAAATGAGGGGATGTTGGGACGTATCCTATAATTTTTGTTAGCAGTATATTTTATGGTATCCATGGACTGTAGTGAAGTAGTGGTTAATTTACTGGACTACTGAGCATAAGATCTAGGGTTCTGCCGCTGTCGGTCGCTTAAGCAAAGGTCATAACCATAATCTGCTTGTATAGTACCTTCTCATATGTATCATATGCAAGTCACTTTTATTAAGGGTCTGCTAAGTGGCTGAATGTATGTTCTTTAATATTATAGTCTTTGCTCTGGTGGATGAACATCCTAAGTCAACTGTAAATACCTTAACTGATTTAGATCTGCTTCTGTCCCGTATCAGTGTTGAATTAACCCCTGTTCATTTACTGTTCAACAGATGTAGTTTTCTTCATCTACCTGTACCAGAGATGGATCTACAGAGTGGATCCTAACCGCGTCAACGAGTTTGGCACGAGTGGACTGGACATCAGCAAAGAAAACTCTGCTCAGACACCGGTGGAGGAAACTGCTACTGCCGCCATCACAGATAAAGCAGAGGAGGAGAAGAAAAATGATTAATGCACTTGGTCAGCTGTCTACTGAAGGTTTACTAAACATCTTCATGCCTGAGTTCATGTCTAATCATAATGGAAAGGAACTGGAAGAATGATATTCTGTAAAGGACACTGGGAAAATTCAGTTCAGCTTTCTTCTTTTTTGTATGGAAGCCAAGTCGTTTATTGTAGACCTAATATTTTTTTTCTCCCAAAGTTCAACATTTTGCAGTCACAGTGAAGTAAAAAAAAGGTGATGTACTGTATTGTATATTTTGGGTTGGTTAATGCGACCATTTTGAAGGTGTAGGTAATAAATAAGGCCCATTAGCGACTCTGGACTATTACAGTACAGATTTTAACAAGAGAAGCTAAAAGAAAGCCTGATTTGATTTTTTTTCTCCTCCTTTGTGGAATTCACATACTTTTCTTTCCTCATTCCATGCTAAATAAAGGCAAAAATGTGTAAGAAGGAAGGTAAGTAGTGTAACAGGAAGCGATGTATGTTCAGGAAAAAGACTGTGACATTCTTTTTTTTTAATGGTTGGTGTTCCAAGCTTAAACAACAAAACTGCAGCCTTTTAGGTATTAATCTAATGACATATTAATATTATTAATAATGGTGATCATATTTTTTTCAGCTTCAGATGTTTTGTATGTCATAAAACTGTACAGTCTGAGCTTGTGAAATCTAATTGTGCTGATGTCAAACTGTCTAACAATAGCAGAAACTTTGGTCTTTTTTTCTGAGAATCAGTCTAATCCCAATTCTTCCCACATCACTCCAAATCGTTCGTGTGTGTGTGCGTGCGTGTGTGTGAGAGAGAGAGAGGGAGCTAGAGATATGACTACAGTACACTAATGATGTTTTTTTTTTGCCCTTTTACATTACTCACAAATTTAGGGGATATTTAATTTTGAAGTTTTCTATTATTTTTGCTGAGCAGTGTAGGAGTGTAGGATTTGTTGAGTGTAGGATAAGGATCTGATGCAGGGCTTTTACCTGCCATTTCTTTGGCTATGGAATCATCTTTTTAATTTCCCTAAATGACCTGACTAGTTTAACCTGCTATTAATTACAGTGTTAAAACTAATCCATCACATAAGCACATTGATTTAAGGTCTAGTGATATGGTAGGGTGCTTTTACACTTCTACATGTTATAGCGTAGGACTTTCCCTGTTATATGAGACTATGGGCACAAATTCCAGATAGATCTGATTAGATCATACTTATCTTCATTCAACTTTAACACACTAAAATGCAACTCAAACTTCACTTACCTAATAGGTAATAGGACAGGCAGTCACATATCTATATTGGCATCTTTCAACCAGATTCTTTCCTCATAAAAATTATACAGATAAATAAATAAATCGGAACCTTTTTGTTCTCAGTACAAGGACGTGTATTTATTATTAACGTGACTGCATATGTACTGTAGATGTACAGGAAAGGTTTAATATGTAGTTTTGTTCTTAGGCTTCATATGCTAGGAAAATGGCAGTGGAATATTTTCCATAAGGCTTATATCACTAGAGGATGGACATCCTAAGACAGTGCTACAATAATTTCGAGTATTTTGAAATTTTGGGAGTTCCAATGCAAACTTGTTCCACCATCTTTTCACCCTATGATTGTTTACCTGAATCTACCACCTTCATTAATCAAACGTCTTCATAAATACCTTTTAGTTTAGTTTTATCCAAAACACTGTGTATTCACTTGCTGATTAAGAGCACCTGTGTGTATACACACGTTTATCTTATCAGTTCAATTTACCATATAGAAGCTCTTTATTGTAGAATTTGTTCTGTAGTTAGATACATTTCTTTATTATACTCTGTCCCCTTTGTTCTTGATCAGTCAGAATTATACCATTCCTTATTTATGGCACATAAATGGTTTCAGGATGCATTGTTGTTGGTATGACACAGGGCTCATGGCAGTGCTCACTTTTTATTTGGACAACCGTTTTTCCAACTGTCAGTCCGTCTGATTTTTTATGGAGAGAAGTGACTTCCTTGCTACCTTGACACCAGGTCATCCTCCAAAAGCTTTTGTTTCATTGTGTGTTCAGTTCAGAGCCATTCTTGAGAAAGCTCTTTACAGGTGGTGACCTGATCTTGTAGCTGCGTCCTCTTTAGGAGACAGTCCTGATACTTTCATGGGAGCCCTGAAGCCTTCTTCACTGCACTTGATACACTCTCCTTGAAGTTTTGATAAATATTTGATTGGGGTGCTATCTTATAAGCAACAATGTCCTTACCTGTAAAATCCTTTTGATTAAATGCAGTTATGACTGAACGTGGTTCCTTGTAGGCAAGTATGGTTAACAGAAGACAATTAAAAGCACCACTACCCTTTTAAAGCAACCAGTCTGCTTTTCTAATCAGCAGGGCAGAGTGATATTAGCTGTCTTGTCCTCATTAACCTTTTCCCCTGAATTTATCACTGAAATGATGTAAACAGGGGGTTTTGTAGGGCTGAAATGCAGTAATTTTTGCAATCGTTTTTTTTACAATCTGGAATTAATACAAATTAGCACCATAACTGATAAGGCAAACTTTGTGCCATTCTCAAAACTTCTGGCCTCGACTGTATATATGACTAGTATTGAGATGACATTGTGGGTCTTAAGAATCAACCACACCACCATTTAAAGACTAGTACCTGCCCTGTGTGGGTCCTGGCCCTCAGACAAAAGTGTACTAAAATGGATAGTAACAGATGATCTACAGTCTGTAATTGTAGAACTAAGTGGAACTGATTAAATTGACAGTGAGTGTAGAAACAAGGAGGTGAAAATAAAGTGATCTGTGATGGAACACTGGCACAGCCACAATAATGACCACTTTTCTTCAACAGCTCTGCAGTCCAAGACACATTTAAGGCTTTTGTGCTCACTGTTGTTCAGGTGCCAGAGAACAGAGACCTGAATTAATTTAAACCTGGCAGCCTTTGCATAATTAGATTTCTCAGAAGGATCTCAAGACAAGAGGTTTTAATCAAATGTAAAACAATGGGTACAAATAAAATTCATCTTTAGCATCACTATTATTTACACAAAGATACAATTACAAGAAAAAACGTACGAGTAGAAATTAAATGGTATGTTAGTCACAGTTTTTTTGCATTGTTCACTAACCAGCACGGGAAATCAGAGCTGGATTTGTTGAAGTTGTGTAAGCAGTTCCTCAGCACTCGGGCAGTTCTTCGCTTCCGAGTTCCAGCACATACTGAGGAGTTCCTTAAAGGCGCATCCCGGCGCGTGGGCATTAAACACGTCCTTGCTGAGGTCTGGTCGCAGTTTGTAAGCCACCACTGCGTAAATGACGTGCTGTCGGTCTCCCGTGTAGGGAGACTCGCGCGTGAGCATTTGCCAAAGCGTGACACCGAACGAATAAACATCAGCGCTGGGTGTCGCCACCTCGCCTCTGAGGAGCTCCGGTGCGCGGTGCGTATACGTACCTCCGATCTCACTTTTGCGGCCCGCTGCGTGCTGAATTTCCACTTTCAACGAGCAGCCGAAATCCGCCAGCTTACACACCCCGGTCCCGGAGAGGATCACGTTGGCAGGTTTGAGGTCCAAGTGCATGACGCCGTGTGAATGCAAGTGGCGGAGTGCGCGCGCTATGTCGGTAGAGTATCGCAAACAAGTGTCGGGGCGCAGCGGTTCGGTTGCGCTGTAGATCAGCTGCTGCAGGTCCACTTCTCCTGCAAACTCCATCACTATGGTCCCGATCACGCTGTCTCCGCTCTCCCCCGTCACGTCGTCGCCGTTGGCCTGTGTGCTTGCTGCGATGACACGCACCAGGTTCTGGTGGCGCAGGTGCGCGGCGTTGAGCTCGGCCCAGAAACTCTGTCGAGACGCCAGCTTGTTCTTGGCGCATTTCACGCGCTTTACCGCCACCGTCTCACCGAAATAAGTGCCTTTGAATACCAATCCGAATCCACCGGAGCCTATGGGCTCCAGCTCGCGCAGCTCGCGCCAGTGGATCACAGAGGACCAGAGTCTGTCCGCAAGTTTCCCGTGAAAGCTGGGAGTCGGGATTCGCAAAGTCAAATCTCCGACGTGTCTGGTCAAAGGGCTGCTGCATGCACCTAGACTGAGGCCGAAATCTTTCGGGAGGAGGCGAGTTACGGGAATCGGAGACGGCATTTTGACCGCCTGCTTTGCCCGATCACACACGCCACCATTTCAAACATTTAGGATTTGCCGCCCTTTTACTTGTTGCCAAATTTATATCCAATCCCTCATAAGATCACGTATGTTTACAGCTTTCAGATTCCATTGTCCAGAACAACTTTAACTAATACAGTCTTGCACAATAAAATTCAAATAATGGTGGCTTAAAGGACCAAATAGTGTCAGTGTGTCAGTGTAGCAGTGGTAGAATTTGAACCCTCCCTGGGATATAGTTTGGTTTATTGTAAACTGATGCGGTTTAAACCATCCATGGGTCTACTGGAAGACAACAAAGTCAATCTGGCAACCAGATCACGTGGTCAGTACGTCATATGACGTCTCCATACATGACATGGCTTCCTAGCTTCATAGTCTTAAGCACAAATCTGCCTTAATGTTACAACCACCCACAGATCATATAAATAACACTGACAGTGTTATGTTGCGGTTCATGTGGATTTATCTTAACCAGTACCACCTACCAAAACATTGTTGCAGACCAAGTATGCCCCATCATAGCATTGGTATTGACAAATGGCAGTGGCCTTTTTCAGCAGAATAATGCACTCTGCTATACTGCAGAAAATGCTCAGGAATGGTTTGAGAAATCTAACAAAAAGTTTGTAGCCTGAAGTATTTAGGCAACACCTTGCAACTTACAGGACTTAACGGATCTGCTACTAACATCTTGGACACCACACATGGTTTAGTGGCTGCATATTGTACTGATGGTGATATGGTATCACAGCCCAATAGGCTAGCCCACCACAGTGACCTCAAGCTGGGTTGGGCAGCAATCATGATTTGTGAGAGGGAAGGCCAGCTGGAGGCCCAAGCCCAAGGGTTAAAACAGTGACCCTTTTCATACTGTCCATGGTCTCATGTGCCCATCCAGGGCATGCTTATGCCTGCTCCTTGCGTTATTACTGAAATATACATTTAGCGACTACTTTATTAGGTACACCTCTTCAACTGCTTGTTAACACAAATATTTAATGGGCCAATCACATGGCAGCTGCTCCATTCATTAAGTCATATGGTATACATGGTCAAGATGACCTACTGAAGTTCAAACTGACCACCAGGATGCACATGTGGTTGTGTTGGGGGGTGTTAAGTGACTTTAAATTTGGCAAAGTTATTGGTGCTAGACAGGCTGGGCTAATCTACTAATCTGCTAATCTACTGGAACTTTCATGGACATTTTTATCTAAGGTTTACAGAGAGTGGTCTGAAAAACCACAACCTAGATATGCAGAAGAGTATCAATAATTGCACAACGAGTTGAGGCTTTCCACCTATAAATGTGCTATGTAGCCTTGTGTTTGCAAGAATAAAGTAACTCACTCCTCTATAAAGTACCTCTGTCCAAATAATCTTTTTGTGTTTTTATCTGAAATATTCAGTCCTTATGTCCTAAACCTACCTAGAGGAGTTATGCTGCGAATCCCAATCCATACAAATTTATAAGTCCTTGTATATTTTACTGACATCTGTACTCGCTCTCAAAATGAAAGGGCTATATATATTGCTCACAAAAATTAGGGGATATTTCAAAATGGAATATCCCATAATGAAATGTCCCATCATTTTTGTGGGCAGTGTATTTTAGACACGGATTTTGTATAAGACTATAAAACTTCTCCCAGTGAGTTTTTTGTTTGAACAGTTTTAAACAAGGTTTAATTCACCTGCTTTTCTGCGTTGCTATGGCGACGGACTGGGGGAGTTCCCAGAGTGACGTAAGGGGATTTCCACCCCGGTCTGTAGCCTGCGAGTAACTTCTAAAGTGAAAGAGCTCAGCTAGAAAACGTGAGGTGCTGTTAGTCCAGCGACGTCGGTGCGTGAAGCAGAAGTAGCAGCTTCGTTGCTGTAGTGTTTAGATCGCCATTACGTTCCTGCCATCCCTTAAACACCACTGGACAAGTAACCGGAAATGACAACAGCGAGAACTTGAGCCAGAGCGCGGATCGCTTTGTAAAGTGTGACGGATTTCTACATTTAATTCAGCTTGCCATGAAAACGATGAACGGATCTCTTCGCAACGGAAATCTCGGTACAAGTACGATGTAACTTTCTGACAGTTGTGTTAGTTGACGTTGTGTTTAGATTTAGGCCTTAGCGTTGTTCCCGCAACTAAAGGCGATGTTCCGCAGGGAAGCAGCTGGTGAGTGACATCAGCCATCGTCTAATGACAATTTATTCACCAATTAAAAACAGAAATATACACTTCAGATAAACCGCACATCAAAAACTTAGACAGAGTTAACTCTGTGTGATTCGCTTATTTCATGTTCTAAAGCGTATTTCCACGTTTGTGAGTTTCCTCGCCGCCATGAGTACAGATATATATATGTAAATCCACGAACTTTGTTATAAATTTGTATAAGACTCGTTAAAACAAGCAAAACAACGAGTGTTAAACGCATTTCTAACGAGTGTCGCAGTGCGTCTTCTAGCTCGAGTACTTTCAGTTTCACTTTGCTGAGTCCATGCATGTAACTGAAGTTTGTGTTTACTCTTTTACAGATTGCTACCTCGGTAAGTGCTTTAATTACACACCGCATGTTATCGTCTCATCTACAGCACTGTATTCAGTTTACATCTTAACATGAGTAGCTAACGTTATTAGTAAAAAGATATTCCTAAAACCTAGTTGTTTTGGACTTTAAGGAAATGCTGTCACAAAATTCACCACACGAGAAAACATATAAAAGTGTACTTAATTAACAAAAGTAGACACAATTCAAGCTAGGCTATATAGTCCAGAACTCGGTTGTTACTGGGGCAGTTTGCTAACCACCACAGTCACTGGGGTTAGAGTCCTGACCTTTTAGTCTTGTGGGCATCTCACAAACACATAGATGGAGATGGATATAGTTAATTCGTTAGTTTCTGAGGGAGGGGAGACTACACTGACACCTCCTGGTGCTTCAACACTGATTCCTATTCACTGATTAATTCTGGGATATTTAATTCTGGAATAGACTTGGGATCCCTTTGACCCTGACCAAGATAAACTTACTAAAAATGGGAAACCGGGACCTGTATAGTCCAAACATTATGGATAGCCAAAGTTTTCTACAACACCATTCACTCTTCTGGGCAGGCTTTCCACAATATTTTGGAACATGCCCATGAGGTCAATAATTTCACTTTGGTTTCTTGTTAGCATCCCAGTTCATCTTAAATATGTCTGATGGAGTAGTTAATGTCAAAACATGTGCCAAGCCAGCCAAGTTCTAAATCAGACTTTGACAAACCATTTCTTTATGTACTTGGTTCAGGAGGGCAGAGTATTATATTAGCAGACCCACCCTGCTGCCACTGTTTGATCACTCTGGAGATCCTATGTCTTTGTGCACCATTTTAAGAACATTTTATCAGTGGAAGTGGCTGAAATAACAAAGATCATAACAGAGATATTTAGAATGGACAATTAATGTAGATTCAGAGTAAAAACATGATTACAATTAAATCTGCCTATATACCTATCAAATGAATTTATTAATTTACCTATATTATCTACATATCTATCTCTCTATCAGACTGGTATAATCTGTTTGGTTATTGGTTTGCAGATGTCATAGATGAGTTTCTTGGTGAGAATAATATGAGACTCCCGGGTCCGCCTCCACCCCCTCTGGATCCTGACGATCAGCTTTGCACCACCTTGCACCAACACAGTGGTCCAGTGCTGGTCCCCAGAGGCACAGCTTCACATGTAGGCAACAACACTGTTGTTGACATAGTAGAAAATAACATAATAGTTTTTTTATGGGTGTCTCAGATAAGTAAGGCTGTAAAGACCCAATTATGAGTTTTGTGTGCTAAAGCTAAATATAGGATTAGGCTGCTATCTTGAAGCTGAAGTTATTTGCCTCTCTAGATCTTTTAAAATGCTTATTACCTAAATTCTAGAGATGCAGACAAATGATTAAATAATGATCCCCTTGCTGGAGTATAAAACATGAATGACTTCTTCTTATTGGTTGATATTTTGTTTTGCTGACGTTTCCTACATGTACACTTGATCATTTAAGCCGTTAAAGACGGAAGTGGCCACCATTTTGTTCACAGTATAACTACACAGGAGTGTAAAACACCCGCATCTAGAAGTGCGGCAGCATGGTAAAACAGCAAGCAGTGTGACTGGCACATGGTTACTGTAAGATCTTTAAGCAGAGCCAATTCAAGGTTGAAATCCGATGCCTCTGTTCAGTTGGTGATCACTTCCTCATGTGTGCCTGTTGTGCACAA